>CM033723.1:43560028-43698872 GCA_019671005.1 Hibiscus mutabilis
GTTTTTGTCAGATTTTTCGTGCCGAATTAGGTTTTTAAGCCCTATATATCATTTTATATAGCATGTATATTTGGATTTTCGTGAGTTGTGCGCCAGTTCACATCTCATCTTTCTTTATTTATTTTAATATATTTTCTTTATTTCGGGCTGCCTTTTGTTCATGTTGCTTTCGGTTTGGGTCCATTCGGTTCGGTTGAAAATCAGTTTATGACTATTTTCGAGTCAACTAAAATTCAAGTCAGTTTCGGGTTTTGTGTTATCCTGTTAGGGTCAATTTTGGGTCTCAGTACCAAGTCTACTTTAGATTAAAATACTATTTGTATCCGAATTCTAAAATAATAGTATACCATGTGATTTATAGGAATAGGTAAGCATTATCACGAAGTTTTCGTGTCATATATACAATCGAAATCAAAGTTTTATTTTCAATAATCAATAAGATCTTGGTATACTTCTGATTAAAACATTCTTGGGATAGTTAACAAAGTGAAGTCCTAGATTCTTACGCACTCAGATTTGTAGGCCTGTAAAGGAACATACGAACATGAACTAGGTATGTTCATGTTCGTTCGTTTAATTTTAACCGGACAAACGAACATATATGAACAATTAAACGAACATTTTTATCTGTATTCGTTTGTTAAAATGATAAAGAAACATAGATGAACACAAACAAATGTAAATGAACATAAGCAGGAATCGTTCGGCTCGTTTACATGCCTAAAGGTGAAAAGTCTAGAGTTTTTTCATAAGAAGTATGAAGTCTCGTATATTGAGTATTGTTTAATTTTTTCTTTTTATTTTATATTTTTAATATATGTTTTTAAAATTTTCAAATATAATATTTTTTTTATGAAAAGTAATAAATATAAATGGAGATATGTGAATAAATTTAAATGAACATAAACGAACAGATTGTCGAATATTCACAAACGAACGAGCTCTTTGTTCGTTTTCGTTCATTTAATTAAACGAACAAAAAATATAGTTCATGTTCATTCATTTAATAGACAAACGTACTTCCCGTCAAGCTGTTCACGAATGATTCGCTGAACGTTCGGTTTCGTTTACATCCCTACACATTCGACTTTCACTTAGTATAAATTATATATATGGTTTGCCTCAGATTTATTCTAGTCTAAATCCCACGATAATTAATATATATTTTGGTTAATATTTTGATCATAATTTATTACGATTAATTTTTATTATAATCTAACAAATATATATTATATTTCTAATTTTGATTTTACACCTTATACTAAAAAAAGATTTGTTTCTAACAAACAATTACTTAATAGATTATTACGAATGAAGTGATGGAGTATATATTTTATATTTTAAATGAAAAATGGTTATTATTTTATGATTTTAAGTGGTGTAGAAGACTATGGCAGTATTTTTTTCGATACAGTACATGAGTATAGTATGCAATCTATAGTATCCAACACTTAACCATTAGACCAAGTTAAATACATATTATATTGTTGATAAAAATAATATTAAAGTTAAAATTTTCATTTATAAAATTTTATTAATTTACATAATTTGTAAAATATTATAAGAATATATTTATAACATCAGTCAAAATATATTAAAAATATTTACAATTTATATTTCAAAACTACATGATTAATGAAGGAGATGGGTAAATAATAATAATAATAACATATTAATTATATAATATTATAAAAATGTATTAATAACATTAATTAAAAAGAAACAAATAAATATCATTTACTTTTTACTTCCTCGAAATTTTTTGAGGAGTCCTGACAATGATGAAACAAAGAAATAAAAAAAAAAGCGAACCGTATATGTAAGCGTGCAATTTATTTTTTGGGTATTTGATACGTATACGATCCAGGAAAAAATAATTTATTCAGTTATTAATATAATAATATAACATAATAAATTATCACAGGCACGTGGATGAACATAGCCTCCCAATAATTCCAAGGCCAGATTTGCCAGTTTTTTGTTGATTTTTTTTTTTAATTTAGATATCACAAAATTGAATTGAATGTTGGTATTCGTATTCAAATATTTATTATATGAGCTTATTTTTAAAATAGTAAATTTAGATTTAAATATGTATTATTTAGATCCGTAGTACTTTTATATAGGATTCGATCTAAGATATTGGATTCCACCAACTTCCTTACTTTCTAAAATATATATCTATTTTTTAACCACCAGTTTGATCTATTAATTAAAATCAAATTTTGTAGTTAATTCTCCCAATCATTTTTTTTCATTTAAAATATTAAAATTTAAATCTCTAATATTATTTAAAGAATCTAATGATTTATTCACTAGACCAACTGATTGTTAATTATATATTTATTCTTTTAATTGTTACTAAATTAAGATATTTAACTATCTCATTACTAATTTTATTCAATTATAAAATTACCCGACATGTAAGTACTAGCTGGGCCAGGGTGCCCATTTGCCCGTGATCAGAGAGCAAATCCCAAACATTGAGATTTTATTTTAGGGTAAACTACACCGCATATTACTCGATTATGATTGTTGACTTAAAAATATTATCGAGCTTTAAAAAAGTTTACAAATAACACTGAATTTTAGTTTGTGACTCAAAAATACCACTCCATCGTTAACTCTTAACACCTTAGTTAAGTCAAAACGAAAACGACGCCGTTTTACTAAAGGAAAAATATTAAAACTTTTGAACCTTAAACTTTCAAATATAAGGGCTAAGCCTTAACCACCAAAATAACATGATATTATATAATTTTTTACCAGAAATATTATATATCTCAAACTACTTAAGATAATTCAAATTATTTTATGAAATAAAAATACTATAAATGATATTAATATATAAAAATATAAAATATATTATTTATATATATTATTAATAATATAAATATATTATTTTTTTAAAACACAAAATATTCATAAAACAATATATTTATATTATTAATAATATATAAAAAAGCCCTAAATCTTAAACGGTCAACTCACAAATCCCCAACCCTAAAACTTAAACTATAAACTTTAGAGTTTAAGATTTAGAGTTTAAGGATTTTTTATTTATTAATATTACGAATATTTTGGGTTTTTAAAAAATAATATATATAAATAATATATTTTTATTTAAATTATATAAACTTATCCATTTGGTTCAACCAAATTATTTTATAAAAAAATAATACTACAAATAATATTAATATATAAATATATAAAATATATTATTTAAATATATATCAATAAAATATATGATTTTTATATATTTTTATAATATAAATATATTATTTTTAAATAAATAATATTTAAAATAATATATTTATATTATAAATAAAATATAAAAAACATAAAACCTAAACCTCAAACCATAAGGTTTATGGTTTGAGGTTTGAGCTTTGTAGTTTAAGGTTTAGGATTTAGGGTTTAGAGTTTTTATATATTATTTATAATATAAATATATTATTTTTATGAATATTTTGAAGTTTTTTAAATAATATATTTATATTATAATTATTATATAAAAAATAAAAACAATACACTTTTATTTATATATATTGATATATATATATATATATATACAATAATATATTTTATATTATTTATTTATTTATTAATATTATTTATAGTGTTATTTATGGATTTATATTCAATACACTGGCGGTAGAAATTGAAAGTTTCCACAGTCGCCTTAGTTTTAGGGTCTTAGTTTTGGGTGTAGAATTTAGGGATAGTGGTCAGAATTTAGTGTTTATGGTTATAATTTAGGGTTTAGAGGTTGGGGTTTAATTTTTAGGGTAATATGGTTAGGATTTAGGTTTTAACTTATAAACCTTAAATTATAACCCTAAACCCTAAATTTTAACCACTATTCCTAAATTATAAACCCTACACCTAAACTCCTAAACCTTACACCCTAAACTAAGACCTTAAAACTAAGGCACTTGTAAAAACTTTCATTTTTCACCGTCAGTGTAATTACCCGTTATTTATTTCATAAAATAATTTAAATTAATCTCAAGTAGTTTAAGATATATAGTATTTGTGGTAAGATATTACATAATTTCAAGTTAGTTTAGTGGTTAAGGTTTAACCTTTTTATTTGAAGGTTTTGGGTTCAACCCCGTCCAAACACATGATTTTAATATTTTTTTTCTCTAGCAAAACGATGTTAGCTTATGCTAAATTAGGCTTCAAAATAGTCGCACCAAAATGGCGTCATTTTGACTTAATGGGGTGCTAAGAGTTAATGACGGAGTGATATTTTCGAGTCACAAACTAAAGTCAAATATTAAATTTAATTTTTTTTAAAATTAATAGCATTTTCAAGTCAGCGACCATAATTAAATGGTATGTGATGTAGTTTATCCTTTATTTTATTTTATTTTATTTTATTGTCCTTTTCCGAATGAAAAAAAGGCGCAAGGATATGAGAAATAGCAAACAGAGCAGTCATCTAAAAGTAGACTTTCCTCAGGCCGCCACCAAAAAGTATACCTAAAAGTTAACGACTTTTTCACCTTACATAGGAGTGTTATATTATAATAAGACATTAAAATTGTTATTAATCGATTTCTAATAGTAATAAAATTAATTTTGACTTAATATGATTTAGGTAAAAAGTTTTAAAATTTATTTTGAAATTTTAATTATGTAACTTTTTTACATACGATTTATAAAATTTAATTATTTAAAATATTTGAAATAATTTTGATTAAAATTTTAAAAAAGTAACCATAAAAATTAATAATTGACAGTTATAATAATCAATTTAATCAAAATTGTAAAAAAATTGAAAGGTAAACATTTACGATTTATATAAGGAGAAAATTATAAAAAATAATAAATGACCAACGATAAATTAATCTTGTGGATAAGACACTAGATTCTTTGTGCAAGGTTAGAAGTTTGAATCCTGATGTTGTGAATAGAGCAAACTGAGTTTGAAGGGTCATCCCATGATGAGACTCTATAGTACCTGATACAGATTAATCAATCAATGAGTTGGACACACGTGGTTATACCAAAAATACACCAAAGCCAAATTTTGTTTCCTCTAAAAAATAGTAATATATATATATATATATAAGAGTAAGCAAAACTTGACTCGAAAAAAATTAAATTTGACTCAAATTTTGACTCAAAAAAAGTTAAAATAAAAATTTATACGATTAACGAATAACTAAACATCAATAAATAAAATTATATTAAAAAGATAGCAAACCCTAATGCTCCGAGTTTTTCGCTTCCCCATGAGAATCCCGGCGATAGGCCGCCGAAAACGATGGCCCAGGTCAAGATTCCTCCATCGCGGGAGAGGGCAGCGTCTCCTACGCCTCTTGGAGATCAGAGCAGACTGAAGAAAGTGAGGGATATGAATGCTACACCAGATGATATGGATATTTTTGTGCCGGGACCATACTAGGGCATGGCTTGGAGGTTTTGTCAAATTTATTGGGGTTTGCTCCGTTATGAAGGCGGAGCTATGGGGCATTTATGTTAGCCTTTGCTATGCATGAGAGTTGGGCCTACGACAGGTTCCTCTTAAAGTTGATAGCTGATAAGTGTTCAAAAGTACTATTTTTCTTACCCTTTTTACTCATATTATTGTTAGACTTAGGCTTATATTAGTTGCATAATTAGCTATTCATGCATTAATCCATGTTTCCTTCCATCGTTGAGCTTGATTACATAACTTGGTAGTTTTTGTGGAAAAGATGCTGCTTTGGTGTGCTTTGTGTGTGCATGTGCAGGATCACTTGCCAAAGCAATGCCGAGCTAGTTGCCAGGGCAATGCATGAAGGATATGCCGAGCTAGTTGCCAGGGCAATGCATGAAGGAGACGCCGAGCCAGTTGCCATGGCAATTGTCGACAAAGAGAAAATGCAATAGGGATGTCGAAATTAATGACTTTACAAGCCCAAGATGACATGGAGCAAGGCCCAAGCCCAAAGGAATTTGATTGCCATGCAGAGATTAAAGAAGAATTAAATTCCAAGAAGATAGAAGAAGTTCTAATAGGAATAAAATTATAATAAAGAATTATATTCTTTAAAGATAATTTAATTCCAACTCAAACTCCTCCTCAAAGAAGGACTTTGGCCTAGCCCTATAAATAGCAAGGAGATTTCGACAACTTATAGAGAGAGAGCATTAGGGAAATTTCGACAAGTCCAAGGGAGAAAGCAAGGGATTTTCGACAAGCTTCATCTTTTCTTCCTTGTTCGATTGGGTTCATGCTAGAGATTGTTTATCTTGTGTTTCTTTGGAACCTAGCCATGAACTAAATTTACTTGGCTATGGTTATTGTGTTTTATGGTTGTGAGAAACTATTGGTTTTTGTTTAGGTAATAAGAGTTTGCACTTTTCTATTTCAAGGTTTATTCATTCTTGGTTCTTATTCTTGTTTGTGAGTGAATTGGGAGAGGATCTCGTGATTTCATCTATTTATCTAATATCGGGAGAGTTAGATTCAAGAAACAAATGAATATGATCTTTATTCAATCCAATGATGGTGAAGATTAATCCAACTTAGGAATAAGTTAAGGATTTCAACGGCTAAGAGGAGGGCAAGATTGGTTGTTGTTCACCCTTGATTCACGCAGGGATGTATTATCAAGGCATGCACAAGTAGCTAGAGTTTCGACTTAGGGATAAGAAGAAACCATTGAAGAACGCTCTGCCGAACCTTGAAGGTTGCTGCCCAGACGCCCAAGTAGTTGCCCAACTAGTCGCCCAGGCAACCATCGATTAGTTGCCAAGGCAACCCCGTTGTGCAAGTTGCCACGGCAACTGAGTTGCCCGTGCACTCTTTTACCAAGACGATCCAATCGGCTATCACACCTCAACTCACGATAACCTGGCCTATCTCTCTCATTCGATCTCATCTTTTCATTTACTTAATTGCTTTCTAGTTTAGTTATTAGTTAAAACTTCTATAATCCTTTACTTGTGTTTTTACTTTTTACAGTGCAAAAGACTAGAATCTTGAAGTAGCACCAATCCCTGTGGAGACGATATCTTTTATACTATAACTTGCGACGTGTATACTTGCACATTTGCGTAGCACTTATTACGCGCAACAATTGTGGATTGATAGTTCGGTTATTTTATACGATACCTTTTGTGTGCTTAAGTTAGGGATGGTACCGAAAGGTTCGTTGTCTCTAGTTGTGTATCTGAATGAGTTGAAAAATTGTGGATTGATAGTTCAGTTATTTTATACGCGTCGTGGAGGGAATAAAGCTACTGATGCGATAACAAAGCTTGCTCTGATTGATAGTTTGGAAACCCAATTTTTTGAGCAGCCTCCACCGGCTTAGGAGACAATGTTGATGAAGGATATGGCAGCTTCTATGCAGTTTTCCTTTGCTTTTAGTATGGTTATAGCTCTGTTGCTTTGTGTGTTTTCTCTTTCAAACTCTTAATTGTATCTTACTCCCATGAGTACTCTTTTTTTCCATCTAGGTATAGAGAAGTTTTTAACGAGGCTCGTGGGGGTAACACCCCTTTTCACCTAAAAATTTTTCAAATAAAGTTTGAGTTATAAAATGAGATCCAAATACTTAAATTTTCTAGTAATTAGTGGGTCGATTTTCATGTTTGAGTTCAGTCCCTCAACTCTACATGATATATGTATATCACATATGAAAAAATATGAAGATATATAGTATATGATTATAAAAAGTCATTTAAATTGAAACCAATTAGTATTGTCCGTTAAAAAGTCCGTGTGACACATTTGAAACATGCCAAGTTGCACAATATACATATTAAATTAGAGAAAATTCATAAAAGAACTTAAATATCTAAAAAAAACAAAATATATTTTTATAAAATTCTTAAATTTAAAAATATAGTTTGAGTTTTAAAGATTTTTATGATTCTTTTAGAGCTCTAAAATTTGATATATATTTTTTGCCATGTTATTAGTGTCACGAAGCCTTCTTGTAAGGAAAATGTTGAGTGAGGGTAACAAAGTTTGGAAAGTTCAAATCAAAATGAGTACAAAAAAAAAATATTCGGTTACCAAAGTGATAAATACCTATAATTTTTGGTGTTAAATACTATTTAACTCTAATTCTTTTAAAGTTTTTAAAGAAAAGAACGTGAATGGAGAAAAATTAAAATTCGATTCATGACATTGTGAATAAAACAAATTAAGTTGAGAGCAAATATAAAACTAAGATCAAACATTAAAAAGAATAAAGGCCTATTAAATATTTAAATCTAAAAATTTGAGGGACAAATGCCTTATTTGTAGGGACGAAACTACATATATATATATATATATATATATATATATATATATATATATATACCGGAAGAAATGCCGTAACATTCATTTTAAATTAATTAACTAATAAATTATAAAAAAAATATATATATATACCGGAAGAAATGCCGTAACATTCATTTTGAATTAATTAACTAATAAATTATAAAAAAAAAATGGTGTGAACCCAAAAGAAAGAAGTGGGAAAATGAGACGTTTTGAATGATTCTTAGGTAGCGATGGCAAAGGATAGTCAAAGACAAAGACTTTTTATGGCACATGAATTTAATGATTGTTATCACCACTTGTAGTACTAGTAGTAGTGACATTGACATAGCTCAGACATGGAGTTGTATGATATATAAACTTGAAAGAGACTTCAGTTAAAGTCTCACACTGCCTCATGCATACCCGATTAGGGTTGACCCACGTACAGTATTCTCATGGGTAGGGGTGTGCAAAAAAATTCGATCTGATCGATTCGTTTATCTATTGATTCGATCTGAAATTTTAGATATTTAATCCGTTTTTTGTTTTTCAGATAATTCGAATCAGATATGGACAGTTATTTCACATTCGGATCGTATATCCGAAATCTCAAAATTCAATTTTTTATAGAAATGAATCTTGTTATATTCGATATTTTTATTTGTTATAAATGAAAATTTGAAATTTCCATAGATACAAATTTTGTTATATTTAATAATTTGTTGATTGTTATATTCGAAAACCCAAAATTTTCATGATATCACCGCCAAATTAAAAAAAAACTTAAATCAAGTCAAAATTCGGATACTCGAATATCCGATCCGAAAATCCAAGATCCAAAAAAATCGGATATACGAAAATCTAAGATCCAAAAAAAACTTAAAAGAACACGTTCATGAATACTTAAATGAACATGTTCATGAATACTAAACAAACGAACACGAACACCTTCAAAAATAAATAAACAAACACGAAGATATTATTAAAAATTTAAACGAACATGAACCGAAAATGAACACTTTTAAAAATAAATAAACGAACACGAATATAATCTTATTCGTTAAAGCTCGATTCATTTACACCCATCAATCTGTCAGGGAATTCAAGTTGTAATAAAAGTTTGCTGCTTAAACCAAGTTGAATTTGTTTGACAACCTTGCCGTATATATATATATATATAGGCGGCAAACTGTAATTTGTTATATTAGTGGCAGTTTGAATATGGCTGACAGACAATTTGGTTACAGATTATACTTAATTAAATTATTATCCCATACGCAAATCGTAGAAACTTTTTATTTCTACAAGCATTTTAATTATATGATTTAGAGTTTAGGGGTTTTAATATAGGAGTTTAGAATTTAGGGTTTAGGGTTAGAATTTAGGGTTTAGGATTAGAATTTAGGTTTTAATCTATAAACTCTAAAATTTAACCTTAAACCTTAAAATTCTATCAACAATCCTTAAATTCAAAACTATTACACTTAAACCATAAACTCTAAACAGAATCCCTAAACCCTAAAACTAAAGTACTTGTGCATGAAATAATTACCCAATAATTAATAGTGGTCGAGATTTTAACACGCTTTTTGCATAAGCGCTTGTTCATGGAATAATTACCCGATAATTAATAGTGGTCGAGATTTTACCAAAATAACTTCGGCCATTTACTGTAAATAATCTGCAGACATTAGCTTTTGCAAGATTATAGCATCCTTATTTGTTGTTTTCGAGCACATCACCCTTATACCCACCAGGATCAAATCTTGATTATTGAAACCATTGTCGTTCCCGAAATTTAAACGTCTAGAGAAAAATGCCCCAGTTACCTAAATGGGCCTATAAACCACGCGACCACTAGGAACAGAAGAAATTGAATGGAGGATGATGATCTAAAGGGAGCCCAACGGACGGCTGACATTGGTCTATTTCAAGTAAATAAAATTAAAAAAAAAGACTTTTACGGTATTATAAGCCCTTGAATTTTTGGGGAAAAACAATTAAGCTTCTAATTTTTTTTTTTGTTCTCATACTCCAAAATTTCATCAATTCACCAATTTGACCAAAGATGACCGTTGAATCTAACCGTATTTTGGATCAACTGGTGAAACGTATCGTGTTACATGTTATCATTTGGTATTTCTAATTTTTTTTTATTTTTATTTATTTAAAAAATACTTTAAAATTTTTAAAAATTTAGAAAAAAAACTTATGATTATTATAAAAAATTATGAAAATATATAAATGTCATGTGATAGAATTGTATTGTGTCACATGGCAATAATATGTTAAGAAAAAAATTATCAAAAATTGAAGGTCAAAATTGGTCAAAAAGCTTAATTGATTCAATTTATCGGTTTAGAGACTTAATTAGGTAAAAAAATCAAAGATTTAATTATTTTTTTTCAAAAATTAAAAGGGCTTGAAGCAACCTTAAGCCAAAAATAAAATAATACACAGATTAAACTAGAAGAGAAAAACATGGTGTACTAAATACAGTACCTCGTCTATTTTCTACCTCTTATTTTCTGTTCATTTTTAAAAACATTTCATTTCGGGCACATTATTCCTATGCCTATATCTAGAAAGATGCCGATGTCATTTTCAATTAATTTATTTTGTCAAGTATTTTACAATTCTTCTACTCTTCGTTTCTATCTTTCCCAGTTTTCTTCTTTATTCTAAACATTCATTCTGCTGCCATGCCGTTCAGAGGTCTGGCTCGGGTATCTCTCTTTCTATTCCCTTGAGTTTATTGTTGTTCATTTTCTTGTAATATGTTTAAGTTGCTTGTTCTAAACCAGGATCAATTTTGCATGTTTTACTAACTAAAGGGTCTTCATTTTAACTTATTGTTCATAAGAAAACATCACCCTTTGGTGCTAGAAATGATGTTATCTCAGATATTCTTGTGTTCAAAGAGCTTTTATTGCATGTTCTATGTGCTGTTTTGTTTCCTCAAAAATTTGGAGTACTGTACACATGTTTCAGCCTTGTGCTTGTGGCTAATGATTTTGACACATGATTGCTTATTCTACAAGTTTAATCTCAAGAACTTGTAAACCTTTTCAACCCCATTTGGATTAGAATTATGAAAAGCTTATATCAATCAAATACTCGTATGACAATCTGCTATTGTTTGCAGCCAAATGCCATATGTGGCATGTTTGCTGCTGATCACACCAAGGATACATTTATGGAACTGAAAAGGAAGAAAATTTACCGATATTTGGTGTTTAGGATCGACGAGAAGAAAAGGGAAGTCGTAGTTGAGAAAACCGGTAACCCAGCTGAGACCTATGATGACTTCACTGCTTCTCTCCCTGAGAACGATTGCCGATATGCCGTCTACGACTTCGATTTTGTTACCCCTGACAATTGTCAAAAGAGCAAGATTTTCTTCATTGCATGGTCAGTTTTCTATTGAAAAGTGAAAACATTTGATAATAGATACTCCTACAAAGTAAGACACTAGAAGTTGCATATGTTGGGATTTGACTGCTGTTATGTTTTTAGTACCTTGATGTTTCTTCTAATTTGCACATGATTTTAAGTGCCTATATGGCATTCCCCTGGCATCAGCTTTGATTTTCTCATGTAGCTTTGTTTTTTATGTTTCCTTACCTAACAATTGGTTTATGTTCATCAGGTCCCCTTCGTCATCTCGAGTCCGTGCAAAGATGCTGTATGCAACTTCGAAACACGGTCTTAGTACGGAACTGGATGGTATCCACTATGCGATTCAGGCTACTGACCCTACCGAGATGGATCTCAAAGTGCTGAAGGAGCATGCTCACTGAACGGTCCGTGGTTTAACCGTTCCATTCTAGGAAGTAGGAACTACCCTCGCTTTTCCAACTCTGTATCAGTCTTTGCTTCATGCGCAGAGTCATTTCCTGACATAAGATTAGTGAATGTATAATCCTTGAATAACCAGAATCTAGTGAAGCTGGTATGAACCTATAGGCTTAACATTATTCCATTCGTGTTGTTTTCCTCCGAACAAAGAAAACTTGTCATCCGATTTGAAATTCGAGAGAAATTATATGATTTGGTCTGATCATGCCTAATTATTGATATTCAGATTGGATGTTTGCAGTGAATTTGCTTGAGAAATTGGTAAACGAAAAGATGCAACCATAGAGTTCTCTATTATTAGAACAACGTACATGTGAGAAAAATACCTTAAAAATGAAAACCTGACATCAGAAACTATGATAAACCTGATGAAGAACAGTTAAACTACTAGCAACAGGAAACTGTCGCTTAGTGATTAGATGACGACGACGATCATGGCTGTGCCTTCCCCGATTCTCCACTGTTTTCGTTCTCGCCCGACATCTCTTCTAAAGATTTCCCTTTGGATTCAGGCACCAAGAAAGTGAACAAGAAGCCTAAGGCATTGATTACACCTAATACAATAAGTGAATTCTTCACCCCAATACCTGGAGGATACCCTGCATCTGTCTTGGCCTTATCTTTATTCTGAGCCAAATACATGAACCCGAAAGCACCAACCATGGCCCCAAGCTTTCCTGAAGCTGCTGATATACCATGGCAAGTGGACCTCAACCTTGCAGGGAAAATCTCTGCTGGTACGACGAACGTGGTTGCGTTGGGTCCGAAATTCGCAAAGAAGAAAGTAAACGAGTACATAACCACGAAGCCGATTCGGCTCTCCTTATGTGTCCAGTGTTCGTACGGGATAGCCAGTGCAAACATAAACACTGTCATGAAGAAGAAGCCTATCAATTGGATGGCGAATCTTCCTATAATATCAATGAGAGCCACTGTGAACCAGTAACCGGGAACGGTGCTGCAAAGAGCAATCATTGTCTGTGCTCTAGCGATTCTGTAAACTTCTTCAAGGGCATTCATGGTCTTTGCGGGCGGAATCCAGCCGATGGCGCTAAAGACATCCTTTTGGAACAAGTTTTGGCTGTAGAATGCAATGTCCAGCAAGAACCAAGTGGTGGTGGTTCCAAGCAAGTGAAGTCCATGGCGTATAGCAAACTCCTTGGAAAACAAACCATAGCTGGATTTGACCCGTTCGAATTGCGTAACCTTTTCTGGTTCAGCCTCGATGTCCATCTGCAAAACCTTTGACATATCAGACGCGGCTTGCTTCGTGTCCTTAGCGACGAGGGCGGTGTAACGAGCGGTTTCCGGCATCTTCAGCCTCCAGTAGTAGGTAAGAGCTGCTGGGAGTGCACCAACCATCAAAATAATACGCCAAACATAGTCTGCTTCCGGAACGGTTGAGCCAACAGGGTCGACTTCGTAAGGCGGGGCAGGAAACCAGGCCTTGAATGCAGCCGATACAGTAATAGCAAAAAGACCACCTGCTAAAATACCAAAACCTTGCATTGCAAACACTGCAGCAATGAAAGCTCCACGAGTCTTCTTGTTAGCGTATTCGGACATGATGGTGGCAGAAAGCGGATAATCACCACCAATTCCGAAGCCTAGCCAGAATCGGAAGAAGCAAAGGGTCGACATTACTGATTTCGGGTGACTACCGAAAGAAAGACCCGATGCAACAGAGCATAAGACCATGAGCATGAGAGTCAAACCATAGACCTTTTTTCGGCCTAGCTTATCACCGAGCCAACCGAAGAAGAGCTGGCCCGCTAGCGTTCCACAGAAGGCTACACCGTTAACAGCAGCCGATACGTTGGGGGGCAAAGATCCAGGTTTCTTAGCGCCATCGACGTGATAGTATATGCGGCCGAGCAATTTGGTTACGAGAGATACGCAGAAGAGATCATATGCATCAGTGAAGAAGCCCATCCCAGCTATGATGATTGCAGTGAAGTGGTACCATTGTGTTTTGGCTACATCAAGTGCGTCCAGCACCTGTAATTTGTTTCCTGTCATAGCTATCTTCTTACCCGCAAGCTTCTTGGACTATCAGCTGTCTCTTTCTTCTGCAAAGATTATAAATGAGAACCAAATCAAAGAGAATATCTGTAACTCTAAATAATATAATTTCAAGCATTGTACCTATATATATATATATATATATATAAATAATATTGGTACATTCATTTTGTTTTAAAATTTATAACAAAGATCTTGTACGTCGGATATGAATATCTTATTACTTCCGATGCCATGGCATTTCTACATAGCAGTAACATTATTTTTAAATGATTCACGAAATCCCAGTTCTTTTGAGAACCTCTAAATGTGAACAAACAAAATCAAAGATCTCTCATTAATGTGATGAGAAACAAATATGAAATAATATAGATATCGAAACCGAAAAAAGAAAAGAAAAAGAGAACTCAGGCATCTAAACAAGTTGTTTATTGTCGTCATTACCAAAATGCAATCTCATTTGCAATTGCATGCATGATGTCTCATTTTACCCTTTTTTACAACAAAGTAAGCTGAAGTTTCTGAAACCGACCTGTGCTGTGTTTCTCGAAGTGTTGCCGAAACAAATGGGAGTGACAGTCTGAGAGATGAGGGTTTGAGATTATTTATCATAAAATAAAGAGTAAAACTCTGAAAAAGTAATAGGAAGGAAGCAAAAGAAGAATTGATTTGAGGGAAATATAAGGAATGAAAGGAATGGGGAAGCGTGGTTAAAGGAAATGGAAGGGAATATGCCAATCGGTATATTCTGCACATTCAACTCTCTCATCCCACTAAGGCCGCTACCTTTTTTTTAGTTCAGAAGTGGACCGTCGTTTGTGTTCATTGAACTAACTGTTACCCCATTTTCGTTGCTGTTTTACTATTTTAAGCTCAGAAACAAAGAAAGAAACCTTAAAGAAAACACATGGGTCGACCAAACCAAGTGTTATATTCGAAAATGGTAGTTTCAAGGCTGTCTTTGTTTCCTTAAAACTTTAGGTTTCATGAAAACATAATTACCCCATATTCTCCAAGTAACGACCGTTTATGTCGTGAAAATAAAACATTTGTGTTTTATGGATTAAAGACGAGCTTCTTTGATATTTCTCATCGTTGGTTTCCTCGTAAGGAAACCAATAATCCAACCGTGGAAAACTTTTCTGGGCCTATAAATCTACCTTGTTTAAAGTTTCCACCGAAGGAGGAATCAAACAAGCATCTGGAAATGGGTTTTGAGAATATTCCGTGAAATAGTTTGCTATAACGATTAAGTCCCCCATGTGGTGGTGCTGAGAGTCACTGGTGATGGTAGTTTGATATTATCATGCATAACAGTGTTCAACTCATGAGGTTTCTGTGCTTGAGAATTGAAACCTCAAACCATACAATACAATGTAGTTTGGGTTATGTTGTGTCATCTGATAAAGGCAAATCACAACTTATCTACATTGCAGAATTTAATAAAAGTAGGTCCATATAAATGATATAATCTTTAGTTGTAACATAAAGAAACTGAGAAATGAATATGGAATTTGGAGGAAAAAAAAGGTTGCAGAGCGTTTATGTGATTCTCACCTCATTACCATTCATGTTAGATGGAGCACTAGCAATTGGCTGATAGACCCTTTTGCTAGCTTCTTTTGCTTGGTCAAAACATGAAATTGAAGGATCATGATGATGGTGGCGTGATACTAGTTCATTTTCGTTGTAGATAAAAGGTAAAGGTGTAAATGAGTCGAGTTGAGTCCGAGTAGTGTAGAATTCGACTCGGTTTGTTAAGAACTATGCTCGAGCTGAGTCCAGTAGTGTTGAGCTCGACTTGGTTCGTTAAGAACTCAAGCCGAATTCAAGCTCAAATCAACTCGAGTAACCCGTGACCTGTATCGGTTCATAATTTGATATTTATTAACTATTTATAGTAATTTGAATAAAGGATTTAGCAAATAAACATGATGGGATATATTCTATGCGTATCTTAAATATCGTAGGATTATGTTATAATGTATTATTGTATTTTTATCATTTTGAAAGGGTTTTATTGTAAAATAAATATATAAATTATACCTCTTTTTGTTATATGTGTCTAAAGTTTTTGGTCAAATTAGATGTTTAACGTTACATTTCATTACATTTTAGGTGTCGAACCATTACATGTAATAAAAGAATTTTATCATCCTATTATTGTTTGATACGTAATCTGATTTTTTAAAGTTTTATTTAAAAAATAAAAATCTTAATTTCTAAAAAAATAAAAAATATATAAGTTTTTCTAAAAAAAAAACTCATATCCCAAACCCCCTCAGACGATCAAAAATTCAAGAGACATACTTCATCGAAGGGGAGGAGAGTGCAAGTTTATTGACAACGACGAATCAGTGAAGTTCAACGAAAATGTTTACAGTTGTAAACGACGGAACAAAGATGATAGAAAATAATATAATTACGTCAAAAAAAGTTTCGTGCTATGATAAACGATAACCAGACGATGGTCGAAAAAAAAATAAAGGTCTGATGACAGGAAGAGTCATCGGTGGTCGTTGATTTGACGACAATAGATGATAACTGAAGATTTAGATATTGGTGTTTTTATAAGGAAAAAAGGGGAGTTTTGAGATTTTATTTTTTGAAATCAAAAACAAGGTCATGTGTCAAAAAATAACTAGAAGACAAATTTTTTATAAGGAAACAAATTTAAATTTTTAATGAAATAAAACGTTAGGTACATATTTTGATATATTTGATTCGATATAAGTTAAATTTTGATTTACCCATAAGGAGTTGTTTTCCTAAAATTATTTTATTTTTTTAAGAAGGGGTATACAATTTGCAGAAAAATAGTCTTATTAAACTTGTAGAACGTGGGCTCTATATTATAGCTTCAATTTCAAACAAGGTTCTTGGTGAATGAAGTGTTGCCTCGAGCTGGCATAAACATGCAAAACCCAACTTGGTTCATATAAACAAATGATAATTTCGGATTAAAAAACAACAGCTTAGATTCGAATTAAAACCCTAAAGTACTTTAAAGAGAGATCAAAGCACACTTGCCATTAATTAAGAAACTAATTTTGTTTTCATCTTATTAAAAAAAAGTTGGTTGCATTCTTGCTTTTAATAATTTTTTGTATAGATTTAGTAACAGGTAAGAGAAAGTAGAAGATGTGTCTTAAACAATGTTGTCTAAATTTTATAGTATTGCCATTGTTTATCCGACATTTACCTTAAATATTGTTAAATTCAACATTTATATTCCACCTTATATGATTGGCCGATCTTATTTGTTGCTTTGTTTTATTTTTGGTGCGACGATAAATTTAGTTCTCAACATTTATGTTTTTATTGATTTGAGTTTGTTATGTTTTTAATTAATTTTTTTATAACTTTTAAAAATAAATAAATCTGACACTTAATCTTTCAAAAAGAGATTAATTGTTATTTTAAAATAAAAATATTAAATTTTATTAACGTGACATCTTTTTCTATATTTTTATAATTTAAAATTATTTTGTTGACATGACATATAAAATATATAATTTCATGTTTAGATGAAGTATATGTGAGCCGTCACTTTATAACCACTAAAAAAATTAAAGGTGTAATTAGTATTTATCGTTGAAAAAATTAATTCTCTCTTAATATTAAGAGTTATTTTCTTTTTATACTCTGGTACGATTATATGATAGTATATATTTTTTGTTATTAGTTATTTAAAAATGTAGGCGGCGTCATTAACTTTTGTGCTGGTTGTCGACCGACGGTGTTCATTATTTTCACTTGCTTGTTTATTATCTAATTTTTATTTTTTTCTTGAGTTTTTTTTTATTTTTAATAAAAATTTCTGCTCTTGTGGTACACTTTTTCTGTCTTTGTGGCACGTTTTTCTTCCGTTTGACGCGGTTTTTACATCTTGTAGCGATCATTTGGTGCTCGCTCAGAGATCCTCACGACGCTTTTTTCTGATTTGAATTTTTCGGTGGTCATATAAAGTTTGATTCTATTTAATGGATGTTTGCCGATATAATTAGAACTGTGTAGCGAAATAGTCTGTTTGATCGTTTGATTCGCTCACCACTCCTTTTTTATTTCGTAAAGTCTATCATTTGGATAGACGCAAGGAGAAAAAATTATTATATGGACTCAGCTCACCACGTCATTCGTGGTCCCAGCAACTAATTTTTATATTTTCTGTCATTTTTTTAAGGATGAATCCTCACTTTTTTTGTCATGTAAATAGGGAGTGAGTGGTTACATATAAATTAATTATGAATCAAAAAAATGACATGGAAGACAAAGATTAATTGACCGATTTTTAGTAAATGGGGATCATGGATGACGTGGTAAGCCATGTCCATATAATAAATTCTCGGCAATGGAAGAATTACTTTTCTTTGCACTTTTGGGCTTCATATTTATTTTTGTATAAGTTTTTTGGTGGACTTAATCCTCATTTTTCTCTTTTGGTGCATTGTATTTATGATATTTTCTACTCTATTGATTTTTAATAAAATTCAATTGTCATTATTAAAAAAGCGCACACATATCGTGAGAACTACACTGCACGAACTCGAATCACCTAAAAATAATAAAGACATCCTTTATCACTGAACTGAAATGATAAAAAAATATATTTATACATTATAATTTTACAAATATTAAGGGTTAAATTATATTTTGTTTTAGATATAGTCAAATGTTTATGTCAGGATTAATTGACCAACAAAATACTTTCGCTTTCTTAGGTTGCGTTGAGGACACAATTTGGTATTGTCAATTTTCGATGTTAAACTACCCCAAGTGTCCTTTTTTTATAATCATGATACAATCTAATACTAGTTCTACAGGAGAAAAACACTTTTATACGTGTACAAATCTTGAGTTTGTACTAAATAAAACATATTTTTTTGTGGAAATCGAACATAAAGGAAGGATCTGCACATGTTCTTGGTGTAGCACTGGATTAGTAACATGTTGGCATTTGTTATTCTATCTCAAACCCAGAATTGAATCTGTTTTTCTTTTACATTACCAACTCAGTTTTAATTCTATTTCGATCATTTCTATGCTGTAAAGTGTAAATCTACACCTAGGGACAATATAAATTAAGTCGATAATATCTTGAAGCAGAGCACGTAAAGGTAAATTTTTATTTACATTTCTATCGTTTTCTAAGTTTTGACTTTACAAAGAAGAAAAGAAACAAAATCCGATAAGGATTAAATACGCAACATGATTTAACTGCTCTCAAATTCAACCCCACCAAGAACAAGTTGCAGACCTCCAGGATTTCATAACATCAAGAAAATTGAAAGAAAAAAAAAACCCCCCGCATTTTTACCAAGGAGAAATAGAATCACACGAACTTAGCAGTTGCTCCAAGTAATCAGCTCCTAAATCCTCCAACACCACCAGATTCTGTTGTTGCCTTGGTCTGGCGGCGGAGGCCTGGTTTTGTTGTTTGTCTTTGATTTGGTTCTTCTTCCTTCTCTTTCTCAAGCAGTGCCTTTTCTTTAGAGCCACGACCGGGGAGCAACCGTCCTCGCATCGGCACTTGATGTCCTGAAGCGATTCCCTCACCACTTCCACCGGGAAATTCAGAGTAGCCAATGACCCTCTCATCGAGAATGCCGCTTGGTCGTACGCGATCGCCGCCGCTTCGGCGCTGTCGAATGTCCCCAGCCACACCCTGACGCCATTCCTCGTCGAGTCTCGAATCTCGGCAGCGTATTTCCCCCACGGCCTCTTCCTCACACCTCGGTAACTCTTTTCTTTCTTACCATCCCTGGTTTCTCCGTCGTGTTTAGCACCCGAGGTGACCTCTTCTTCTTTGACGCTGTTGGTGGAGTTGGACTCCGACGAGTCTTTGGGTCCATCGGCGAATGAATCCATCCAATTCATTTCGATTTCGTCGGTGTCGCCGAAGCTGAAAGGAACGGACATATCGTAATTAAGAAGCTCGTCCCAGGAACCCGACCCGAACGATGATTCCGGGGAGAATTCTGAAGTGGTTGAGTATTGGAACAGAGTGGGTTCCTCCATTTTTGTTGTTCTTGCAAGAGTTTTTCGATTTTTTTGAGGTTGTTGCTCTGTTTTTTTGGGGGAATGAGAAAACTATGTTTTGGTCTTTGTAACACTTGAACTGCTTCACCCTTTATATACCAGAAAGTGAGGGCAGATTTTGAACCATAATTTCTTTTCTCGTTTTTATTTTTAAAAATAGAATTTGGAGAACAAGTATTGGTTACGCACGTGAGTCAAAAGTGACGTACGGCGGCGGGGGTTGGGGCGATGATACTGCCATGTCAGCAGCACACTTGGGCTTCTTTTACCTACGTGGCATCCGTTAGTCAATACAACGTGGCACGGAATTTCCTGTTTATTAGGAAGAAGCTTTGAGAATGATAAACGGAAAAATAGACGGTTCGAGCTCATCTATGCAAAATGAATTATATTCCTACCCAATAGAAATTAATTGTCCTGTATTACTGATTAAGTAATTAGTATTTCACCGTAAACTAATCATTTTACATTTTTTTTATTATCAGTATTTGACTTATTGATCGATTAATTCGGATCGAAATTTTAGAGGCACGGTATAAGACAAACCTCAACTCATTTTTTTCATTCACAATATCAAGACTCGAGTCTCTGATCTTACTTAAAGAACCTAGTATTTTATCATTAGTGGAGCCACCTTTGCCAAAGGGGTGTTACACGACACCCTAAAATTTTGGAGAAACTTTTTCTCTATAAAGTTAATATAAAATAATATTGAAAATAAAATTAATAGAACTTTAAATGAATATTGGCACACCTTAAAACAAATTGACACTCATTATTTATTCCTACACAATATAAAAGAAATTTTTTTCATAAATATTTTAAATGTATACACCCCAAACTAAATTGTTTATCTCCGTTCATGTGTCTCATCACACTACTTGCTAGTAATAATTATATTTTTTAATTACTCTTTAGTGTAAAAAAAATAAACGAAAGTAAAATATTTAGCTAGAATTTGAAATTTATACTTTTTATACACTCTGAATACGTAATATAATTGATTTTATATTTATTATCGCAATTTATATAATAAAATAAATTGTAAATTAGATTAGATTTCTTGATGAGCCATTTCCATAGAAAGAGAGGTGCCAATTTGCCAAAGTACTAGATAGAATAATTTTGGAAATTAAAAACCTAATTATTCTCTAGGAAAAGAGCTTCGAGACGCAAAAATAATGTCTATGAAAGAATCTAATAAGTGGTGTTAGTAAAAAAGTAGATAATATTCATTCGAAAGATCTAAGTTTAAATCGCTTTATCGACAGGTGTGTGCATTGTAAAAGATCAAGAATGTATTCAAACAGATACTATCTTGTAATCACCTTAAGCTTATTAAAAAACGACTTAAATAAAAAATCAACATTTAAACTATGTCGTTTGTTTGTAGTTTGTTTTTTGCCCTTAAACTATTTTTTGGTCAACATAAGTCTCTAAACTATTATTTCTGGTCACTTTAAGTCCTTAAACTATTTTTTAGTCAAAATAAGTACAGAAATTGTCATTTTTTTCTTTTAGTCCCTAAACTATCTATTGCTAAAAAAATCTTTATGATGTGTTAATATTGTATTGGTCAAAATAATAATTTTTTTTACTTAAATAACTACTGGACCTAAAGTGTTTAAGACTTATTTTGACCAAACAATAGTTTAAAAGCAAACAAAAGATATAATTTAAGAGTTAATTTTTATTTAAGTCTTAAAAAAATTAATGTCTTTAAGCACTTCAAATGCCGAAAAGAACATCCAAACGTGACATCAGATTCTCAATTTCATGAAACCGGGTCCCCACTGTCCCCTTACCACTTATTCACGTGACAGCGTCCCTGATTATGTATACATTTAACTCACATTTTCTTCATGTAAACTGCTCCCCCGGCGGTGGATGCATAATTAATTATCGCTTCCGAACTAATTAAAGCATTAATTGCTTGTACAAGGCGGTTTTGGGACATATCAATGGACAAAAGCTATTATTCAATCACATTTTATGTATTCATTTTTAGGCAAAAACATTTATCGGCCACCAACAACTAGTTGGTCCAGTAGACATTAGATCCTTTAAGCAAAATCAGATATTCAAATCTTAATATTATAAACATAGAAAATTGAGTTGAGAATGTCGGTCCTATATTAAACCTTGGTAAAACTCAATTCGAATTAATGAATCAGATACTCGTAATTAAAAAAAAAAACGTTTACCAGCCAAACATAAGTTAGGCAAAGCTGAGTGACCCCTCCATCTCTAATTTCTGTCAACATTTTAACACCAACACGACTAGGATCTAAAACAAGATTGAAAACGATGTCATGCCTATCGTGTTAATACGTTATGAATTTAGGTCATATTTTTCTTCATCTAAGTACCTAACCATTAATGTGCATGTAAGAAAAAAGCAGCAGTCGTTGTTTAAGTAGGTGAATCATCAGTACCCTGCAATAAAAACGACAGCGTGCTTTCCGTCGCTGTTTCGGAGAGGAAGAATGGGTCAAGGTTCAGCCCCCATGCCTTGAACAAGTTTTTGGATAAAATTGGTTGAATTTAGTAAGTCCTACCAAAGGGGAAAGAGGGGATTGTTTGATTGGGACCACTCTCAACACCCTTTGTTTTAATAATTTAATCACTTGATCATTTTGACGAAGACACGGGTGGATGGTACTCGGTCAAATTTTGGTTTTGGGGCCTCTATTGTGTTAAATTTGAAATTTACTCATTCTATTTAAATTTGGCATAGTTTGACCCTCTATTCCGAAATAAATCGACTTCTAGTCCTTCAACTTGACAACTTTTTTCTAACTTTTGTTCACATTAATCATTGAACATGATATTTTTTTTATTCTAATCATTTTGATGATCCGGACAACTAAGAAAGGTAATGGAGACTAGCGAGGCCAAATTTATTTTTAAAATTTTATACGTAATCTTTAAATAAAACAACTAAAAACTAATACTTAATATAAATTAAGTATTTATATCGAATATGACCCGCTAATATCCATAAATTACAAGGAGACTGTATAAAATAATAACACTCTAGGTTTTTTTTAGTATTTGAGTTTGATATTCTAAATTAAAGGATTTTTTTTAAAAAAAATTCAACTAAACCATTCTTAAAAAAATTAACTATTCGCCTTTATTTTTTTTATTATAGAAATATTTACAAAGCGACTATACTCTGGGATGAATCTATATATGTATCGGAAGGACTCTTGCCCCACCAATGTTTTTAACATTTGATTTATATATATTTAAAAATTGGATTAATTATTAATTTGCCCATACTTTTTTATATTTATGTTTTACCTCCAACCACTAATTCTGATATTGTCTCTTACTATATTATTAAGTAATTCAATTAAATCTAATTATTTTAATGCTTTTTGTTTATCTCAGATCGATTTATTCTAGTTTGATATGATCGGGATTCAATTAAATTATTTTTTATAATTTAAATCTAATTATAAAAATATATTTTATTATATTTTGAACAATAAGTCTAAACTTGAAATTATTTTATAACCAATAGACAACTCTACGAAGGACGCCCCTCCCTCCCTCCCTCCCTTCCTTCCCACATTTATAGGAAAAATAGAATGCGAAAATCCCATTTTAGCCATGGATAGGAAACTTCCACCACGTGACAAAGAGTGAGGTAACCAATTAGGTCAAAATAAACAGTATTGTCCATCATATCCGGACGATTGGACCCGGTCATTCGTAAGTTGACCATTTTCATTTGAATCCAAAAAGCAACAAAAGTATTAGGGGCCGACAACTCAAGGATTCATAGTACATGGTCACCTCCTAGATTACATTACTATTATTTTAATCCGTCGCCATTTCTTTATTAAGCCCTCAATCATGACTGCTCCCCCTATCCTATTTATCCTTGTATCTTTTTTACTTATCCCGTTTTTTTACCGTCCGGCGCAGCCGCGACACTCCAGCAACCGACTATCATCGTTACCGGGTCTTATTGAGGTCACTTTCGGTACAAATAAGTTATTCCAAGATAATTATTTGTAATTATAGAGATTATGTTGTTTAATTACAAATTAAAAATTGAGTGTTATCTTGACTGATATTGATATTTTTATAAATATTTTCATTATAATTTCAAAAAATATTAATAATACGGAGAGAAAAAAGTTCTAGTCAGTTTTTTTTCTCTTTTCTCTTGCGTTGTTTTTCTCATAGTTTTTTTTTTTATATTCTTTTCATCGCCAACAAAGATACTGATTTTGATTGATTATTAACAATTGACTTTTCCTTTTCCTTTTCCTTTTCCTTTTCCTTTTCCTTTAGGTCTTTTGTTATAATTTTTGTTGTGTTTTTATTTTGTATATATAAGTTATGTTATTTTATTTAATTAGCATATCCCTTTTTGTTTGAAAATAATGAATGATTTTGTATGCTCTTGTATTACATTCATTGCCTGTTTTTGTAACGCATCTTTTCTTTTATCAAGGTTGGATCTGATGTTGCCTCTTCAATTAATATTTATTTGATTATCTTACTTATCTATTTATGATTTAGATTATCGAACAAGTTCTCTTATATTGATAGACGCTCATAATCATTAAAGACAAGACATTGTTGAGTTGTCATAAAGCTAGTTTGTCAACGTTGTTATATGTATTTTTATATTAGTGTTGCTGGTGTTTATCTTTTACTATCGACAATAATGTTTTTCGTATCTATTATTTTTGAGTTGTTTGGTTGGGTTTTAACTCTCCTCTTGTATGGTCCTATTTTATTTTTTAATGGCCAATCTATACATTTTGATAGTTTTAGGAAAAAAGTGTAATTTTTTTCTTATAATTTCATTATATTCAATCTTTATTTAATAAATTAACTACTATTATTAATTTAAAAAATAGACAACACAAAACTTAAATGTTGAAGTCAACATAGAATAATTTTATCATTACAACTGTTATTTTATTAGCTTCGAACAAATATTATTAGGGGTTAAGAAAAAAATAATAAAAAGTAAAAAGAATTAATAAAAAGTAGTAAAACAAAATTAATAAAAAGTATAATAATTACTATATTAATGGCATATTAATAAATTACACGTAAAAATCTTGTACTATATTTAAAAGTTTATTTTAGTCCTCTACTATAAAACATAAAATTTTACTCTTGTACTATTACTAAAATTTTATTTTAATCACTCTACTATAAAAAGAAATATTTTAGTTTATGTATATTTAAAAAGTTAAAATTTTGGTTCTTGTACTTTTAAAAACGCTAAAGTTATTGTTAGTTAACTTAAATATTTTGGTTTAATACACTCTTTAGATTTCTCTCAATTTTGAAATCCGACAAATTAATCTCTCGCAAAACATTTTTTTTTGTAAAATTTTATGTTTAAACACTTATGAAATCTAAATGCAAAATTAATTCATATTCTAACTCTAAACTATTTTGTCTCCACTTTCGATAATATTACAATTACAAGACAAACCATAAAAAATGTACATTTAATTTTTTATTTATAATTTTTAGATTTTTAGACTGGGTAAAGGTTCAACTGAAAAAAATTATAAAAGAAATTAAAACTTTATTATTTAAAAAAAACAAAATTATAAAAAAACAGATTATAAATTATATAATTTTTGGTTTATTTTATTTAAAAATTCAATAACAGTTGGACATGTGTCGTGCACTGACGAAAAATGTCAACACCATTATAGATTATTTTTATTTAATCATTTTTAAAATGTCCATCGAATAAATTGCCCTCCTCTTTTAAGAGGGGTTAATTTGCTTAGTTTCAAAATTGTTATGGACTTAAAGGGTGTTTAAACCAAAATATTTAAACAAACTAACTATAACTTTAAATTTTGAGTCCGAATAAAAAAACAACCCAATCCAATCCCGCTCGAACCTACTCCTTTGCCAATTGCCACCTCTAGTTCAAACATATTTTTCTCCAAAACCATATATTTAGTCATTGCTTATGTCTCCAAAAGTGTTTTTCTCCTAAAATAGGGGTGTAAACGAGCAGAGTCGATCTCGAGTATCGTTAAGCTCGACTCGAACTCAAAATGCTCAAGGTTAAGCTCGACTCGAAAGCTCGCGAGCTTAAATTTATCAAGCTCGATTGAAGCTGAAGCTCGACTTGAAAGCTTGCGAGCTCATAGTTATCAAGCTCGAAGTCAAACTTGAAAACAAAAATTAGAGCTCGAACTTAACTCTAATTTGCTAACTCTTCTTTCCCCCAAAACCTATCAACCATTGTTAACCTAACCTTACCCTAAATCTCAAATCAGGCTCTAAACCCTAAATTAACCCCAAACCCAAAATTAAACACTAATTAACCATGTATAATATAATATATTATATTATCGAGTAGCTCGCGAGCTTTTCGAGTTGAGTATAGAGTAGCTCTCCTCAGCTCGTTAAAAACTCGAGTCGAACTTGGACTGAATCGAATTTAGGTAGCTCGTGATCTGTTTCATCTCATTTACAACGCTACTCCCAAAACACTTTTCAAATGCAATGATAAAGGAGCCTTAATTGTACCCAGATACAAAAATAATAATGAAATAAAGCAGGCAATATAAATGAAAATGAGATTGATGTTGGGGATAAACTTAAACCTGATGTAGAAAAGGAAAGAACATGTGGAAGAAAACAAAAAAAAAAGCACTTTCGGTTTCATACGGGGGGCCAATAAAAATTCCAATGTTGAAAGCGATGGAATGGCAACTTGGTGATTTAATAGCAAAGTAATGGGGATGGGGCCGGTCGGAAAAACTTTTTTCTTTTCTTTCAATTGAATTCAATTCACTTGGGCAAAGGTGCATGAACCAGTGTACGTAAGTGTTGCGCTATGAATTGCTGGGGGAGCTAATGAATCCATTCAAACAACAAGATTTTGCACACGTATTATAAAATGTGATAGATTCCGACACTAATTATTAATTAGTACTATAAAATTGTATCTTTCTGTGCTTATGATAATGTTAAATCCTATTCAACATTGTTGAATCATGGCCACATTCAGTGTTTCATGCTCCGTTAAGTAATAACCCTCTCAACCTTTTTGATTAATTAAAGATAATCATTTCTAATTAGGCTCAAAGCTCATTCAAACTGCTCGAAACATAATCTACATTTATGATTTATTAACCTATAATAGACCAACACCAATGACCCAACATATATAAGTATATATTTAAACAAGTCTAATAGATTTAGGGTTTGAATTTTTTTTAAAAAGAGATGAACGAATCCAATTCCATTAAAACAATAATATAATTTTGATGGTGGGGTTGATGAGGCTGATGGGTTAAAAGTCAGGTACCTGAAAAAAATTCCTATTTCCTTTTATTTGTTTTCTTGGATTAATCTACTTGGATTAAGTGTTAACATATGATAGACCAACACCAATGACCCAATATATATAAGTATATATAAGTTTGAGTCTTATTAAAAATAAATTTATGTATGTGTAGCTTTTTAATTTAAATTTTATTTTGGTTTAAGTTATTTTTTTCTAGATTTATTCAGGTCCAAGACTAAATGTTTATCAATATGTATATATATGCTTTATAATGGTTAATTCTGATTATTATTGACTGTTATTATTTTTTTTACTTGTATATTATATCAAGTGTTTAGTCTAATTATACCTCAAAAATAAAAATAATAAGAGATAAGTTATAAATGATGTTTCAATTATTTTATGTAGGGTAAACAATATCATTAGTCAATAAATTTTGATAATGTTTTCATTTTGATCCCTCATTATAAAAATGTGCAATTATAGCATTAAACTTTTCAAATTTATTTTGAGTCATTGAATTGTTAAATCTGAAACAGCTGAATGACATGCCATTCTTTTTGCTGACGTGAAAGTTAAAATGTTTCATTAGTCATTTTATCAGACGTGGAATTTTTTTTCCATTTTTATATTCATCTTTTTCTCTAAAGAATCCATTACGATTTTCTCATTTCAAGAACGATTGTTTACTGGTATCTTCTCTAGCCACTCTAAGCACTGACGAACTCACCTTATAATCTTCTATCAATTTAAATTTTTTCATAACTTCTTTAAAGCCCAAGGAAATTTCAACCCCATTATACTACGTAATTTTGTTACTTTGAGGCTTTATTAGATTTGAAAAATTGAGTTTAGGCTAGTGAATCTCAATATTGAGAAGTATATGTCCAGGGATCTTGACACTAGTCATAGTCATGATGGAGATCATAAACGAGAATGCCAAAGTTTTGCTTTATTTTTGTTTATTTGGAGAAAAACCTACCAAGAAAGAAGAGAGTGGAGAAAAGAATGTTTTGGTGCCACATTTTTCATAAAACATGAGTGGATAATGTTTTGGTGCCACATTTTTAATAAAACATGAGTGGATTGCGGAATTTTTTGAAAATTGGGAAAGAATTTGTCATATCATCACGCCATTAAAAATTTAATAGTTGGTGACAAAAAATAAATTTGAGATGGCGTGCGCAGTATGTCTGATGGAAGTGTCTCTTGTGGGCTGGAATTAGATATTCAAATGGTTTATGGACTGCTGGATTTTTTAAGTTTATTGGTAAGTGTTCTGCCTTAGAATCCGAATTTTGGGTAGTGCATTAGGGTTTGGAGTGTGCTTTGAGGCTGAATGCCGAGTCTCTGGTGGTGGAAACCGATAGTCTAGATGTGGTTCGTGCTTTGCAAAATCATGGTGGGAGGTGTCCACATTCTTCCTTCCTTGCGTCCATCCGGGATTTATTGAAGAATCGGTGGAGTGTTGAATTTAGACATGTCTTTAGGGAAAGAAACCGGGTTGCTGATGCATTGGCGAGATTGGGTTCGCGGAATAGTTTTCGGTCACTGATTTATCTGTATCCTTCGGATGAGGTTTTAAATATCCTGCATGATGATTATTGTAGTTAGTTTTAGCTTTGCTTATTTGCCGTAATCGAGTTTATCCCGTCTTGTTTCTGTAATACTATCATAGGTACTCTTTTCTTCCATCTAGGTCAGTGAGGTTTTTAATGAGACCTATGGTAGTATTCCTCCCTTGATTAATCATTTTTTTCTTCGAAAAGTTTAGTTTTATAATTATAATCTTTTATAGGTTAATGATAATAATAAAATTATTGTTAAAGTTTAGTGGCTAATGGTATAGTTTGCCATTATAATTATTATTTTTGAAATGAAAGAAATATTAGAAGATGAATTTACAAACATTGAAAACCCAATTCAAATTTAAGGACGACTGGAATGAACAAAGATGATTAGCTAACCTATACAACAAAGAATTCGGATTTTAAAGGTTGGACATCCATTGTTCTCCATCACTATATAATAGAAAAACATTGGAATCATAACAATTTAATACTCTATAATTATTTTGTTAAAACATACTCTATAATTATTGAAATACTAATTAGTTAATTAATTAACAAAATGGGAAATAAACTGCTAGTTAATTAATTAAAACTTGTTGAAATCAATTGTTTTCCAGGCGTTTTTGCCAAATACCATGAACCATCTTAGTTATTGTCTTCTTCTACTTTTAGTTAAATCCATGATTACTACACATTAGTAGTATTATATAACTAAGCTCCAAAAACATTATTATATATATGTTGGTCCATTTTTTATCCTTTCCTCTTCTTTAATCTAAAAGCATTGTTGAGCCTAAATAGGCTCATTAATCACCATTAATTAAATATAGTTATCATGTGTGAATTTTATTTAACTATATGCTGAAATTCTCGATTAATTTTTTTGTTTAATTCAAAATGTAAAATTTTTTTAGAACAATAAAATGTAATACTTATTTATATACTTGTTGATCACGAAAGTGTGCAACACTCTCCGGTGGAGGAGCCCGGTGGTTCAAACGGTGGTGAGGGAGTATTTTTTATGGAGATGAGGAGGATCCGATGCTCTGAGGGTCTCAGATGTGTAGTGACCCCCTCAGTTTTAGAGGTGAATGGTCCCTTATAAGGGATTGGAAAGGGCGTGGACACGTATCAATCAAGGAGGACATGTGTCTTAGTGTATTGAGTTGCCATGACTCGAGTGTCGATGTGGACCGCGTGCATCGTCACATGGTCTGAGGTTATATTCGCATGTCGAGTTTACGATGGGCCATAGCTGGTTGTTTGCACGGTCACAGCCTGCTAGTACGTTCGCATGTGGTTTATTAATTGGGTGTTCGCGTGGTGGCGGTTCGTAGGTACTAACAATTGCCCCCAGGCGAGGGAAGATTATAAAGTGACCTTCGCAAGCCTGAAAATGTGAACTATTAAGTTTAAATTATGTGAATGAATTATGCAGGGAAAAACTTGCTTGCTTGTGTAGTGAATTCTCAATGATGAGAAAAATATAAAGTTTAAATTATGTCATTCAAAATCACATGATTCAGACTATTAAGTAGTATTTTTTGTGTACACTTGTTCCCTTGTGCCCATTTTTGGAGAGTAATAGACACCGTTTATTAATGTTCGCTGCAGAGCTTATGAGATTGGTTTGATATGGAACTTCATTAAATGTATTTGTGTAGCTCTATGGGTGAATGGACATTTACCAAGTTTTTTCGTGCTTTGGTATTTATTGGCCTTTGTTGGTGATGTGCAATTTTTTCTTTTGGTAGTGAGTAGTTGTGTCGTTATCATTATGATTGGACGATTCGAGATAGGCTGTAAGGAGAGAGAAATAATAATGATAGGCTATAGTAATTGCACGCTTTGTATCAGTGCATTTACTGATTGGAGGTTTAAATGTTGCGTGATTTTAGGTGTCTGTTAAAGGTTTCGAAATCTCAGAATTAACCGATTGTCTGAGAGGTTTCTAAAATTTGAACTTTAATCGTCGGGTCTTGGTGTTTTCCCTTTCTTTTTCTGCTATAAGCAGTGTTCTTTTGGGCTGACTTTCCATAACTCGATTACTGAGTGTTCTATTATTTCTTCCGTGAGCTTCGTCCTTAGAGGAATTTACATGTTATGATGGATAGTATACACAAGCTTCACATAAGAGATCCTAGGGGAGTTCTGGTTATTTACCGTTGTTATTTATGTCGACAAGCAACGGTATTTGGAAGGCTATGATTAGCCATTTGTAGCTATAAATAGCGACAAACATAATATTTTGAAGGTTATGATTAGCCATTTGTTTATGTTGTTGTTTGTGACTACATTGGGGGTGTTGCTAAGCAATTTATCTGAGGTTGTTGATGTGTGTTTGGTTTGTGGCCGCTTTTCATATATATCATCAAGTTGGCTGCTCGTTTTCCAGTTGTGTGTGTGGTGATGATAGGCATCATGATAACGAACATCTTGGTCGCAAGAATTCGTAGGGCTGACCCACTGAACCAAAAGATGAAGAAGCATTTGTCATTTTCATGTGTTCAGCCTAATATTAAAACGAAAACCAATCAAAGTGTGGCCAAAATGACCTTGTGACGATATTTGTACTCGAAATATTTGTAAATTTATTAGAAAAAGGATTTTCTATAGTTGTCTTGCTGAGTTTAAAATTATAATATCTTGTAATAATATGATGTATTTATTAAAATCTTGCCCCTTGGGTGCGATAATCTTGACTATTATACACTTATTCACATGTTAATATATTTGAAGATCTGTAATCACTAATTTTATCCGGGTGTTAACTCATTTTTTACATTTTTTGTTAGCAGTTAAATAATGGGCTTTAGTTATTATTACCTATATATATATTTAAGTAATATTATATATATTATTTATTAATACAAAAAATATAAATATTATTATTATTGATATACTATATTTATTATTAGTATTACTATATTATATTATATTATATGTCACTATGTATAAAAAGCCCAAAATATTATAAATATTATTTCTTATTTACTACTATCTACGTATAACTAAAAAACCCAAATACATTATTAATATAATTGCTGTACTTATTAGAATTAGTTTGTTTTTAATATATGTTACTATATGTTATGTTGATTTGAAAGAAAAAAGCAAAACACAAAATATCATTTGTTTTTATTATTGCTATTACTATTTCGATTAATGTTTTATACTAATATTATATTATTATTTGTCAGTCTTAATTCGGCTTATTATTATGTTATTATCACTATTATATATTATTATTATTATTATTATATCTAAATAGAAAATTCAAAAAGATTAATTAAATAATATTAAAATAAATAAAAGCCCAAATTATTATATACAGTCTATATGAAAAACCCAAGAATAAATAAATACATATCAGTCGGCCCACTAAGGCCCAGTTTTAAAATAAACCCTAAACCTTAATCTGATTGAAGCCCTAATGCCCATTTTCTCTTTTGCGCAGACAACGGATCACCGTTAGATCAAATTGATCTGATGGTCCATGGTCAGGCAGAAGGACCTTCAGATTCCCATGCGTCGCACGCGCGCCCACTCTGCTATCTTCACGTACGCGTGTACTCCACGCCTCGACCTTTTCAGATCTCCACGCGCCTAACCCTTTAACTGCCCCTGCTATTTTCCTTTGTCGCGCATGAATCTGGCCAAAACTGGTCCCCTCTGCCAGCAACCGCAGCGCATGCAACCTGACATCCTCAGTTTTGCAGAAGAAACAAAGACAAAAAATCATATGCAACCAATAATATTCAAGATCTTTTTATTTTTATTTTTAAAAACCTATGTAATACCGGTTATAAAACTGCAACCAACAATTGTAAACCTCACTTGGAAATTTTTGGAGAAACCAATACAAAGAAAGAACAGTCTTGAGGTATATCGACTCTTTTTCTCATTGCATGTATAAAAAAATATACGGATTGATAAAAAAATGAGAGTTAAGTTATTACCTTGGAGATTGTTGGTCGTCTGAGTCCTTCCGTCGGCGATAAGCCCTAGGCCCTCAAGGGGTTAGTGGTGAGCCGAAAGAAATTAAAGGGGTTTCAGTTTTTCAAACTAAAAAGGGTTGCGGTTCCATCAAAAAACGAGAGTTTTGCTTTCTTCAAAATCGATTCTGGGTTTCTGACTTTTCAAAATACGAAAGGGTTTTAAAAAAGGGGATTAGGGTGTTTCGTTTCAACTCACCGATGCTGATTAGAGACGGTCGGAGCGTTGGGTGATGGCGGTTTCTGGTGTGGGTTACAAACCCTGTTAGAGGAGCATTTTTTTTAGGAACGAGTTTTTAAAATGGCAAAAGGACCAACTTTCAGGTGAAAGAAAACTTTTATACTTATTTGAAAACGTTAAATCGAGTTATTCCCATTCCGATCCCTCCGCGTTTTGGAAATCATACTCGAAGGGCTTCCGCATTTTGTAATCACTCCCTGGGTCCCTGTCTTTTTAATTTTCTTTGCAATTTCACCCCAATTTCGGTCGAATTTCCTTTTACAAATGGTTTTATTGTATTCCAGTCCTTCTGTGTTTCTGATAATATTTTCAAGTCCTTCCGCCTTTTAAAATTCTCCCCGAGGCCCTTCTAGGTTTTCCAAGCTTCTTAATTTCATATTTTTTAATTGGTTTGATTTTAGAGTGGTAAAATACACTTTTTTGTCCCTGTTCTCTTTAAAATCTTTCAATTCGACCCCTTTTTATGGTAACATTACCCCTCATGCCCCTGCTTTTTGCTTTCTTTTAGATTTACCCCCTTTGCATTGCATATTTATTTATTTATTTATTTCCAATTTGTTAATTTGTGTTTTTTTATCTTAATCCTCATTTATTGTTTAATTGCTTGTATATTCGATTCGCATACTTGTTTTTGCCCCGGCTATTTTATTTCCTTTGCACCTTAGTCCTTTTACGCTTAAATGTCCATATGTTGATACATGTGTTTTTGGCATGTTCGAATTGTTGCTTTTTTCGATATTTATGTGGATGTGTTAGTTATGTAGCGTGTGTAATTTGCATTTGTATTTGCTACGTATTATCATATGTGTTATATGTGTATGTTCTATGAATATAAATATTCTACTTTTTTCATATAAAAAAGTATAGGTATATAATTAAGCATAGGTATATAATTTCTAAAAGAATAATAAAATGAAACTGTTTTTTTTCTTATATTGTAAAGTATATATATATTATAAGCTTTTTGTATATATATATATATATATATATATATTATGAGTTTTCTCATTTTTTTACTTTATTTGTAAGAGCTCTATTTTATATGTATATATAATGTTTTTATATGTTACCCCTTTGAATTAAATTCATGTGTATATTATATGTGGTATGTATGTATGAAAATATGTATGTTGTACTCTTGCTTAGTGTAGTATTTGGGTTTGATATTCGCGCTTATTCGAGTTCACCATCGTGCCTTTTTTTTTGGTTTCTATTCATTATGCTATTTCTATTTTTGTTCCCCTTTTAGTGTTTTGACAGGTTAGGCCTTTTAGGGTTAGTTTAGGGTAATTTAATATAATTAATTTAAACTATACATTCGTTTTATTAGGTTTAAGTTTTAAATTAATTAAATTAAATTATGATTAGTTTTTAGAGCCGTAGTTAGATTTAGGGTTCCAATCAATTTAAATTTATCATTGGCTCATTGTGGTAAATGTTAAATGCAATAAATTGGTTGAACATCTCTTAATTACCCCTTAAGATAAAATTAATATTCGACTTAGATGAAGATTTAATTAAAAATCATAATGAATTAATTCGATTCGTTTTAAATAGAACCTTTGGCTTATTGAGATACTAGTTTAAAATTAATCGAATTAGTTATTATGATTCAAGATGATCCATAAATTATTAGGATTTTCTAGGACTTAATTAATTAAGGGTTAATATTAGACTAACCTAGTTAATAATTAGACCACTAATTGAATTTCATAATTTGGGCTTTTTTATGTTAGGACTTTAGTGGGCCTAAGCTTTAATTTCATATAATTCTATGCCATGCATTTTAATTGTCATTCATATGACTTTAATGTTTTAATAGACATGTTGCACATGCATATGGTTAATTAACATAAATTATAAAAAAGAGGTATTTATTAATTCCGATATTTGTGTCGTAACAGTCATGGCTTATTGGATGTTGACCAAATATTCAAATTAATTCTTACCTTCTAAAGGTAAATGTAATTTGAGATAAAATTTTGACAAGTCATAACATCATCCTTAACTGCTTGCATCATGCTTAAAGGTGATGAACGAAGTTCGAACCATAAATTAACACGGCACTCGGGCTTATTCGATGTCGGTTTAATTTATGGTCCGAGGTATCGCCACCCTTATTAATTAAATGTTCAATTAATTTGAATTCACCAATTTGACAAAGCCCGTCTAATTAAAGTATAAATTCAATCGCGAACAATTTAATTAAATTCAATTTGAATTTCGATAATTTCAATAATTAAAAGCAACATACATTTTGGTACCGATTTTCGGGCGCGATGGGGGTGCTAATCTTTCCCCACACGTAACCAACTCCCGAACCCGTTTTCAAGCGAATCTCTGGTTTTATGGTGTGCAGCCTACCTTAGTGGCCGGTGGCGACTACAAGTCCTTTTTATTTTCAAAAATACGAAAAAGGATCCCTGATTTTATATTTTCCAATCAAAGAAAAAGAAAACCCGGACTACGTTCCTTTTTAGCGACCGAAAAATTTAGTCGCAACAAGATCATCATGTACTAATTATACATGTATTGAAATGTTGCCCCTGGGTGCGATAATCTTGACTATTATGCACTTATTCGCGCGTTAATATCTTTGAAGATCATCATGTACTAATTATACATGTAATGAGATCTTGCCCTATGGGTGCGATAATCTTGATTATTATGCGTTTATTTGCGTGTTAATATCTTTGAAGATCATCATGAACTGATTATACATGTATTGAAATTTTGCCCCTTGGGTGCGATAATCTTGACTATTATGCGCTTATTCGCGTGTTAATATCTTTGAAGATCATCATGTACAGATTATACATGTATTGAAATCTTACCCCCTGGGTGCGATAATCTTGACTATTATGCGCTTATTCGTGTGTTAATATCTTCGAATATCATCATGTATTGATCATGCATGTATTGAAATTTTGTCCCTGGGTGCGATAATCTTGACTGTGATGTGCTTATTCGCATGTTAATATTTTCGAATATCATCATTGTCTTAAAGTAAATTATTCGAATACTTGTGCCTCTGGATTTATACTTTGTTTAGATACTATGCGCCCTCACATGGAAACGACAAATATTTAGATGATTCAGTTATTCTATCCTACATATATTCAGTAGAATTGAGGGTGTTGTTCGAGGAAAAACCGCTTAAATGTGAAACATCACATAACAATCATTTTCATTAGCAAAACGCTTTGAGAAGGGCACGTGTTTTGGCTATGAATAGGCATTTTTCTTGTATTTCTTTTTCTTTGTTTATCTGTTTTAGTGGTTGTAGTATCTTCGTCGAGTGTGACTGCCATTGTGTCCTGTCCAACAGGTTCTATTAGTGTTCCTATTGTTCCGAATGTAGAAGCCGCAAGTGCAATAGTTGAAGGTTCGGCCTTTTAGCGTTGTAACCCTTTCTGAGATCAAGCCAAGCATACTTATATCCTTGAATGAACCTATTGATGTTGTTGGTGATCTTATGGTGGGTGATACTGAAGTAGCGGGCGCCCTTGGAGGTAGGGGTGTGCATTCGGTTAATTCGGATAACCGACCAAACCGAATTACCCAAAATTCATTAACCTGTTTTTTCCTTTTAACCGTTAATCGAACTAAATTTTTTAGAAAATTTTTAACTGAAACGAAAAAATTTCGGTTAATTTGGTCGGTTTTCGAATTAAACGAAATTTGTTATAAAATTTTGGGTAAATTATACAATTGGTCACTAAATTATGCTAAAATGATCTTTTTAGTCACTAAACTTTCATTTTATGCTAATTTGATAAAAGTTTAATGACCATTTTATAATATGTCAAAAAAATTAATGATCATTTTATAATTTTTAAAAGTTCAATGACCAAAAATAAATATATGTAATATATATAATATTTAGTATATAATAATATTGGTTAATTCGGTTAATTAACCGATTTTGAACCGAATTAGCCGATAACTGAATTTCCTAAAAAAATTAACCGTTAACCGAACTTACCAAAATTAACCGACCGAATTAACCAAAAAAATTTGGTTCGGTCGGTTAATTCGGTTAAAACCGAATAATGCACACCCCTACCTGGAGGGGCTATATAATTTTTGTTGTTGTTGTTTTATCTTGATGCAATCAATGTTCTGAGGACCTAATCAGAAAAGTAAAAATATTGCCTTATGATTTTATCGTGTGCTTCATTTTTGCAAAGTCAATGTCCTAAGGCATGCAGGGAATCATTAAAAATGCCTACATTGGACTTATTTTTATAATTCTTCTTGTTATGCTTTTTCCTCTTTATTTGAGAAAGTTTGAACTTTCGTCATCTGGAATCTTGTAGAGTAAGTAGACAATAAATGTTTACCCTTGCCTTTAATATTATTGGCATAAAGAGAAGTTTTAAGGGATATAGGTAACAAATGTTTACCCTCTTTGTGAAATTTATTGGCTCGAGGAGAACTCTTTGTTATGTCGTTCTTCATCATGTGCATTGTAACGATCTTTTGTGGAGAGAATTTTTGCCCCTTGGGTGCTTAAGTTTTGATCATTATGTTGTGTTCGCACATTTCTTAACATATTATTCATCTCGTGTGGTTTTGGAGATGGCGGGTGCTTAGCCGTTACTTTGGATTTGTGATGAGTGTCTTGGGGATGATTTAGCTCTTTTTAGAAGTGGTGATCATGTAGTATTCATTAGTGAACCTTTCATATTTGCGGTCGCTTTACTATGCGCACTTATTGTGGAAGTGGCTAGCGAACCTTTCATCTTTACGGTCGCTTTACCATGCATACTTACTGTGGAAGTGGCTAGCGAACCTTCCATCTTTGCAGTCGCTTTACTAAGCGCACTTATTGTTGAAGTGGCTAGCGAACCTTTTATCTTTGTGGTCGCTTTACCATGCGTACTTACTGTGGAAGTGGCTAGCGAACCTTATATCTTTGTGGTCACTTTACCATGCGCACTTATTGTGGAAGTGGCTAACGAACCTTTCATCTTTGCAGTCGCTTTACCATGCGCACTTACTGTGGAAGTAGCTAACGAACCTTTCATGTTTTCGGTCGCTTTACCACGCGCACTTACTGTGGAAGTGGCTAGCGAACCTTTCATCTTTGTGGTCGCTTGGAGAACTGAGGATTGACAAAACATTAGTATGAAGGGCATTTTCATCAACCAAAATAGTCATATAGAATGTGCAAAATGATTTATAAGATTGAAATTTTGCAATAAAATGTACACAATAATCTGTAGAATCCTAGATGTATATTATAGTGGAATACATATTAAACAATATGAGTTAGGTTATACCTTTGCCTGTGTGGTGCATACTTGCTTGGTGATAGGTCGTTATTCTCTCGCGTTCTTGCTACCATACTTAGCTGTTAAATGGACTAAAGCTTTGCATTAGATAACACCCTTAATCGTTCTTCCAGCCACCAATGAGGCTACGGGGGAACAACTTCTTCTTAAAGTTTTACAACTTCGAATTTCATTAGCATGAATTACTTCTTCTCTTTTAGCAGAAAGACTATGAGGGCTCCTTAAACCCCTCATCCAGACTTCCTGCTTCTTGTGTCCTTATTCTCCCCCATGTCACTTGTGGCCCATTTACTTTTGCATCTCTCATCCGAACTTCTTATATCTTCCACCTCTGCTCTTATTGGGTTTGAGTGCCTTTTCTCATCTGATCCTCCGTATACTGGTGGCCCCTTTTTTATTGCGTGCATGTACCCCTTCGGCCGTTCTAGCTGCTTCTCTTGGTGCCTCTATGATTTCCATCCTACTCTGTATGTTGGTTGGTTGGTTACTTCTAGCTTGAAAGAGGGAGGTTTTCTTTTCCACTTCTTCACCCCTTTTTTATATCTTCGTTTAATTCTCCATTTATACTTCTGCCAGAGGTCGCTCTTCGTTGTTTTCTGAGAATCAGACTGAAAAAGTGAAGGATCCACGCTCACCGCACCAATTGTTGATCACGAAAGTGTGCAACACTCTTTGGTGGAGGAGCTCGGTGGTTCAGACGGTGGTGAGGGGTTTTTTTTATAGAGACGAGAGGATCCGGTGATCTGTGGGTCTCAGCTGTGTAGTGACCCCCTTTAGTTTTAGAGGTGAATGATCCATTATAAGGGATTAGAAAGGGCGTGGACACGTGTCAATCAAGGAGGACAAGTGTCTTAGTGAGTTGAGTTACTGTGACTCGGGTGTCCATGTGGACCGCGTGCATCGTTATGTTCGCATGTCGAGTTTGCGATGGGTTATAGCTGGTTGTTTGCACGGTCACGGCCTGCTAGTACGTTCGCAGTTGGTTTGTTGATTAGGTGTTCGCGTGGTGGGGGTTCGTAGGTACTAACAATGCTATTGTAATTTATCTTGTTTTCTATTTAGGGATTGTGTGATAAATTGAAATTTTAATTATTGAATTAAAGTTATAAATTATGTTTGGTACATTTGCTTAAAATTAGGTATCATATATAAGTTGATTGTACTGAAAATTTGTGGACAGAAACATAACCAACACGAGATGAAGACAAAATAAAAATTAATCACGCTCAAGTAAAACAATATTGAACGTGATTCAACCTTTTTAGCCACCTCCATGATCACAAAATGACCAAAATTCATTCCACTAAACTTGCAACTTCTGCACCAGATAAAATTACAAAATCCTTTTCATAACATGCAACTTTGATACAGATAAAATAATTACAAGAATATCACCCTTAAAAAAAAAAACAATTTATGAAAGTAACACCCAAAACTGTCATGCAAGAGGAAAGCGTTGTCCGATAGACGCACATTTGAGAAGCACACGTTTTTCTTTTAACAAAGTGTTAGCTTGGCTTGTTAATTAACCTATGTTAAGTTTAAATTCAAGTCTAATTGTAAATAAATTATACATTTGTCGAATGTACTCTTACCTAAACGTGTTTTTTAATCACAAATGGAACATAGTTTGTTGGTTAAGTATTGGTTTATCCATTTTTATGTTCATGCGTTTGAGTCTTGGGATATGTAATTTTTTATTGTTGTTAATTAATTATGTAATATCATAAAGTCTATTTAATTGTAAAAATTATTTTTTTCTAAAAAAATATTTACGGACATCAAATCAATTTGAGCCATTAGTTAAGCTTATAAACTGGCAGCCAAGGTTAGCCTGTCGCACCTTCATATTCTATAAGATAAGACTTGACACACTTATCAGACGTCTCCAAATATAAACATCAAGGGACACCATCGTCTCCCTAAGTGAGATCTAGCTAACTAAAACAAGAAAATCTCACTTCTCTTTCCTCTAATTCTCTACGACCACTACTGACTGTTGCTCTCTATCTAAATTAAAAAGTGTGAGCCGACAAAACAGTGATGACCATTGACATTTTATTTTTCTCATCAATAATTAATACGGTGAGCGCGGAGAATTTCCGTCCAAAAAGAATAAATGATAATGAAATATCAAGAAAAGCAGTCTCATTTCTCAGCCCACCTGATTTTCTTGGTCAATGGCGGCAAAATGACCCACATGACATGCTACAAGTTAGATGACAACTCTTACATGCAGGACCTTAAATCCCCTGAGTTCGACAACCACCACAGTAGAGCGCAACAAAAGATGGACAAGGCCGAGCATGTGTCATGACAAGAAGAAGAAGAAGAAGACATTTCGAATGATGATTTATATGTAATGCACTTCCAATATATATAAATCCTAGAAAATTTTGCATTTTTAATTTTCTATGTAAGCACAATGTTGTAATAAGAGGATATAAATTCTCTGTTGATTTGCTCCATAGACCTCATTGAAGCCTCCACCATGGAGTGGATTGTGCTAAGATCCGAGAAAGGATAGGTCACAACTCAAACTATCTCATATCTGGTCAGATACGTTGTTTAGGTGGTTGGGTGCAAAGAAACATCCAAAAAGAATGTTAACTAGGTAGCGTAGAAACAAAACGCCGCTAAGCTACTAGACCTGCTACTGCACACAAATGCAACGAGACATATCCGCCCCACTCATAGCATTAGAATACATCTGCCATATAGCTAGGACTTCTAGAAGTATTTCTACAAACCTCTCCGCCCAGTACGCGTTCAAATAGACTAGCTTAAAGATTTCTCCGTCCCAAAGAGGTATTGAGATAGGCTAACTGAAAGGTTTTGCTCCGTTCGAGAAAAACGTTGAGATAGACTAGCTTAAAGACTTACTCTACCCCTAGAGGTGTAGAGATATGCTAAGTCGTAGACATTCTTCTGTCCCAAGAGACATAGAAATAAGACGAGCCGATAACTTCATATTCAGCTACAATAACTTAGGATATATTTCTACAAAGGTGTTGAGATATCTCCGTCTTATTACAATGAATGACGGAAAGCCGTCCTTTATTCACATCACAACACTGTTATTGGCCTTAGTTAAATTAAACAAACCTTGAGCAACAAAATTCAAACAACCACAATATCTTTCCAGTTCACTCTTTGACCTTCTCTTTTCCTTTGGAAGGTCTTGTTTTCGCTATTTCCTTGACAACTTCGTACCATAAACTCAAATAAGGCTGAAATTAAGTTTGCACCAACAATTATTTTCATATACACATAGAAATGAGAATTATTTTCATTTTAAATTATCAAACACATTAAAAAAATTAAATCACTAAAACCCCAATGAAAAAAAGGATGATTATCATTTTAGGAGATCCGGGTTCGAGTAATTTTGTCTGCAAGATGTGTGTTATCAAAAAATTAAGAAAAAAATATGAATATATATTACCTTGTAACCACCTTAAAACTATTAAAAAGTCACTAAGAATGAAATTTTTGCAACGTATTGTGTCAACCTTAATTTTAAAAATGAGTGGAACCCAATAAGTGGTCCTAGTGGAAAAGCTGATGATGTTCATCCTAAGGGCCTGAGTTTAGATTGCTTTGTTTGTAATGTGTGTATTATCAAAAAGTTAAAAATATTTATGAATAGATACTATCTTGTAATCAAATTAAAACTATTTATTTTTTTAAATGAGTTGTTTGCACAAATAGTTTTTAATAATTTTTTATGATTAAATAGGATGGATTTGGGAGTCTTAAATTTCTGGTCAAAGGTTCAAAGCTGAGTATTATATGAGGAAAATAAATTATGATTAAAATATAGGGTACACTACATAAATAATTCTCCGACTATGACTCAATTTTTTGTTGAGTCCCCTGACTATGAAAAGTTACAAATAGGTCCCCAACTAATCACGACTAATAAATCGGTCTAATTTCGTTAAAAAATAAACGAATGATGACGTGTCAGTTAATAAAATATATATAATAACATATTTAACCCTCAAATTTTATATTTTATTTTAATTTGGTCCTAAATTTAAATTTTATCACTCAATATTTAAATATTACAACACTTTAGTCCCTTAAATCTTAAACTTCGTCTTCTTGCCTTCTAAAAAAACAAACCTCCATTGATGTTAACAGTAATCACCTGCAACTCCATTTGTATGAGCAGTGGAAAACCGTTGGAGAATCAAAACCTCCATTGATGTTTACAGTAACCATCTACGATGAGCTACTCACAGTAGGAGATGCATACCTTTTGTTTTTTGAAAGGAAGAATATGGAGTTTAAGATTTAAGGGACTAAAATATTGTAATATTTAAATGTTGAGAGCTAAAATTTTAAATTTAGGACCAAATTTAAATAAAATTTAAAGGTTAAGGGTTAAATTTGTTATTATACAGATTTTATTAACTGCCACATCATCAGCCATTTATTTTTTTAACGGAATTAGACTAATTTGTTAGTCGCAATTAGTCGAGGGACCTAATTGCAACTTCTCATTGTTAGGGGACTCAACAAAGAATTGGATTATAATCGGGGGACCATTTATGTAGTTTACCCTAAAATATAATCAACTGAAAAGAATATTGTTAAATTTCAACTCTTAATTCGAGTGACGGTGGGGACAACCGAATCAAAAACAATCCCAGGGCCATGTCATTGGAGAACAATATCGGGCAAATACAATGCACAACTGCTTGGAGCAACTAATTAAACAATATAATTAATAATGTTGATGTTTAGGACTAATTTATTAGATTATATAATTGTAGAAACAAAAAAGTGAGCATCACCAAGACGTTTCAGTTTTGTCTTTGGTCTTATTTCCGGTTTTGTTTTAGTTTTTGGGTATTGTAACACTAGCAGTGCTGCTTCCAGGAAGTTAGAGAGGGATACCACGTACAAATCTAGACATATTCAATATTGACGGCTACGGGAGGATAAATGTGTGGATAAACAATTCAACTCGAGAGATCTACTAATTGATTAAGTAGTTAATAATGTTCATTTTATTTTATCTTATATGAATTCGAATTCTAGTCATTGTCTTGAAAATATAAATATTCTTCTTCTTGACAAAAGCAGTTCAACTCCAATCATGTCTAAATTAAACATTATTACAGAACATTTATTTTATTTATCGTCAGTGAAGTTAGAAAATTTTATAAATGGGGTTGAATAGATGACGTGCAACATTTAAAATTTGGAGTTTAAGGTTTATGAATTACGACATGTAACCATAGACAAACATACTGTGGGTGGGGTAGTTACCTCAAAATTTGATGATTTAATTACATTTTAAGCCAATGATAATTTTGAAACCATTGCAATTAAACCATTACTTCTCAAAAAATTATATGGTTTATTGCCAACTTGTTAGTATTCCGAGAGGGGTTGCCGGCGACAAGTAAGTTCAAATTTTAGAGGCCTTTGACGATATGCGAATGGAGAGTTTCAGTGAGGTGAGAGGGGTCGCCGGCGACAAGAAGACCAATCTAGGGCAAACAGATAGGTTGTTTACGGTTTTCGTGGATAGGGTAAGCAAGAGAATACCCAAGAGTGCTCTTTGGGAAGCTTTCAGCGGCTATGGAGAGGTACGAGACGTCTATATCACTTACTGGAATAAGAAGCGTCACTTTCAGAAATCTACTTTTTCCTTCGTTAGATTCTCCTCCAAAGACGGTATGAGGAAGGCAATCACTGAGGGTAACAACAAGAGGATGGATGGGTTTGTGATATCGGTCTCAGAGGCAAGATACCGAAGAAGTCTTCAAAACTCAAACGTAAATTCAAATCAGAAAATCAGGAGACCTAGTTGACCAAAAACCAAGGTTGCGATGAAGCTCAAAGATGGGAGGTCTTACAAGGAAACCCTTTTAGGGGAGGCGAGAATGACCACATCTGAAGAAAGAAAGAGTAACGATAGTTGCGCAAAGGAGATGGGAGCAGATAGAATTGACTCGAGAACGGATCCCACAGTTTAGGTTACGGTGGACGCAACCCTAAAGGTGGACATACCTTTCAATGAGTTGAAATGGGTAAGAAGATGCTTAGCAGGCAAGATTAAACCGATGTACAATCTAGAAATAGTTCAGCAGTCGATCGTGTTAGATGGGTTTCTATGCAAGGTCGTTTGCTTCGAGTCAGACGAGTTCATTAACTTGGCATGGAGCGATAAAAAGAGGGTACTTGATATTTGGTTTGATATCATCGAACCACTAGCGACATCTAAGTCCCAGGAAAGGATCAAGCTTTGGGTCTTGCTTGAAGAGGTCCCCATCGGTATATGGCATACCCAACTTTTTTACAGTATCATAAGCAAATGGGGCTCAGTAGTAAGGATCGAAGAAGGAACTGCAACGATAGAGAGATTTGATAGGGCAAAAGTATTAGCGCTAGTAAATAAGAAGTCTGATATCCCAGCATCGGTAATGGTATCAGTAGAGGGAAGATAATTGAAAATCCTAATCAGAACTGAAGAGTTTGAAGAATACACTGTTTGGTTAGACGGCAAAAAGATTACTATTCAGGAATAGAACTCGTCTGATAACCTTGACGGTCAGGTTTCTCCGATATGCAGGGAAAACTGGTAGGACCTATAGGCCTCGGAAGATAAAACGAGCGATGAGAGCAATAATGGTGCGGAAAAAAAGACTAAGGGAGGTGCAATGTGTGAAAAGAGAGCGGGAGTTATCTAGAAGATTGACAACTCGGTTTGTCAGGACCAAGGTTAGGTTGGCCTTGGACTAAATAGGCTCCATGAGCCAACCGATCCCCCACTAAGAAATATGGTGGAGCCCGTACACAACTTTGACCCATCAAATTCAGACTCTAGGCTCCTGGACGTCCCTATCGTCAACATGGCTCTCTTAGACAATGATGAATCAGGCCTATGTCTAAAAAACGATAACATGCTGCTTATTTCAGGCAAGAGCATCAAAAATATCAGTTCAACACAGGATGAACGGCAAAAGAAATACAAAAAGGGCAAAAGTTACCCAAGTCCCAAAATAGGTCTTTGGAGTTTGTCGATATTTTATTCATTCTCATCTGGGCTAAAATCAACTGCTGTCACCAGGAGGAAAAAACAGAACTGTTTGTCAGATCCCCATATACCTCTGAACACTAGTCTGAGTGATGAGGTATTCAAAGAGTCCTGTAAAGGTGCCGAGCGTTCACAGTCAGCGTCAGTGTCGAAAATACTAAAGGAAACCACCAAGATAAGGGCAACAACGAATTGATGGAAACGGCGACTGAAGCTTCAAATACGCTAGAAGTGGGAGAAGCGGTAGGATTTATTTTTAAGGGAAGCAAAGAAAAAGTGATTGAGGGTCTTGCTAGGCTGGAAGCCGTTGAACCGTGACTTGGCTAATGGCCGCCGTAGAAAGTAAAGGTGTGTATCTCCTTTGTTTTAATGGGATTATTTAATTTTCTCTCTTGGAATATACATGGCCTTGGCAGGTCTAAAAAGTGTAGGACTCTAAGGGGTGTGGTCAAGGTGCAGAAGATCAACGTATTATTTCTTCAGGAAACAAAATTACAAAGCATTGACAGCAGAAAAATTAAATCTTTTAAAGGTGCGGAGGCTGACGCCTCGAGGTATGTTTGGCAACAGACTCTTTGGGAGGCATCCTATGTGTCTGGGACCCAAAAGTATTTGAGCGTAGGCATAACATTATCCATCCCAACTATATTGTACTGTTTGGGAAATTCCATGGTCAGAATATCGAATATGGACTAATCAACATTTACGCCCCTAATGATCCGGCGGAAAGAAAGGTATCTTCGAAGAGATAGAAACAATTTTAGGCTTGAAATGTGGGTTGTGGATCGTGGGGGAGACTTTAATACATTTAAAATCAAGGAGGAAAAGGTCGGGGTAACCTTCAGCCAAGCTTTCATGAATGCTCTGGCGGAGCTTATTGAGAATTCGAGATTAGTGGACCTTCCCCTCACTGGGAGTAACTTCACGTAGAGCAACTTCAGGAAAGTCCTAATTTTTTGCCGACTAGATAAAGTTTTAATTTTGCCAGAGATTCTTAACTTGTTCCCAAACATGTGCCTCCAGGCCATTCCAAAATCAATGTCTGATCATAACCCACTTTTGATTTGCTGGGAATTATTCAAGACAGGACCGAGACCGTTCAAGCTATTCAACTACTGAATGGAGGATGCAAAGTTTAATTCTATGGTCTTGACCTCCCTAAAGAACGTGAAGAGATCTGGGATTGGTGCAATGCTTCGAAAGTCTAAAGTCGAAAGAGAAAAGAAGAATGACAGGAAGGCCGAGATTGCTAATATTGAACAAGGCATAGAGTTGTTGGAAAAAAAAAAGCATTACAAATGGCCAGGGTGACCCATCAACCATGAAGGAAATCAGGTCTCTTCGTACAAAACTCTGGGAATTACTCAAGAAGGAAGAGAGAGAGAGTGGAGACAGAAGTTATGAGTCTAGTGGATAAACGACGGAGATAGAAACACAAAATTTTATCACTTGATGGCCTAGGCAAGGAGTCGGTTAAATTGGATCTCAACAATCTGAGTGGGGTAAGGAGTCATTGATGATCCAGTGTAGATAAGACGCGAGATACAAAACCACTTTTCAAAAATTTATAACTCATCATTCACCATTGAGTTAAGGGACCTTGACTATAATTTTAAGTCCCTAAATTCGTACATTGCTGGGTGGCTTGAACGACAGTTTGGGGTTGAGGAAGTTTGGTCAATTATAAAGGATGCAAATGATAACAAGTCCCCGAGTCCCGACGGGTTCAACCTCAGCTTCTTTAGGAAGTACTTGAAGTTTATTAAAGATGATTTGATGGCTTTTTTCGAGGCTTTTTGGGAAAGAAAAGAGTGGGATTCTAACCTAAACCACTCATTCATAGCATTGATCCCAAAAAAGGAATGTCCTAAAAGAATCGAGGACTACAGACCTATATAAGTCTAATAGGAGGGGTTTATAAGATCTTGTCTAAACTATTGGCAAATTGATTATCGCAGTGTTTAGAGGAATTAATCAGTGAAAACCAGTTCGCCTTCATTAAAGGCAGACAAAGTCTTGATTGCGCAGTAATAGCTAATGAGATTGTGGATAGCGTGAAGAAGAGATGAACAGAATATGTGGTGTTCAAGGTAGATTTTCAAAAAGCCTACGACACTCTGGAATGAAACTTTCTGGATCTTATGATGAGGAAAATAGGGTTTGGGTCAAATGGAGAGAATGGATTCGTAACTGTGTATCCACTGCATCCATCTCGGTGCTTTTCAATGGATCCCCTACGGATTGGTTTAGTATTGGTTGTGGGTTGAGGCAGGGCTGCCCCTTATCCCCATTACTATTCAATTTAGTGGCGGAGGGGCTTAGTGCAACATTATCAAAGGTAGTTAAGAGGGGTTTCTTCGAAAGAGCTAGAGTGGGGAATGAAAACATGATAGTTTCACATCTACAGTTTGCAGATGATCTAATCATTTTCGGCAGGGCCAGCATTAACCAAGTCCAAAATGTAAAAAGAGTCATCAGGTCTTTGAATCGGCAACAGGTCTTAAATTGAACATGCAGAAGATATCCCTGTTTGGCATCAATAATGAGGAAACTAGAACTTAAGCTTGGGATTCCTTATTGAGGTGTCGTTCTACCTTATTCCCCATATCTTACTTAAAAAAACAGTGAAGAAATTTAGAAAACGGCTCTCTTCTTGGAAAGGGAAACTTTTATCTTTTGGGTGAAGGGTGACCTTGGCAAAGTCTATCTTGGCCAATTTACACATATATTTCTTAGAGATATTGAAATCGATGTTTAGACTCCCAAAGTCAGTATCAACATCTCTGACTGGCATTGTGAAACGATTTATTTGGGGATTAATTGACAGTAGGAAAATACATTAGATCTGTTGGGAGATCTTATGCTTACCGAGGCAATTTGGGGGATTAGGACTTGTGGACTTCGAAGTTAAAAATAAAGCTCCATTGTACAAATGGCTATTAAGGTATAGTGTGGAAAGGGAAGCGCTCTGGAGGCGGGTGATATACAACCAAATATGAGAAAGGGGCTGCTAATTTTATCCCTTCAAACATTTCTAGAAATTAGAATTCATGGATATAACCAAGCGATTACAAGTGAATAATGGCCCATTTATTTCAAATGTGACTTTTCAGGTTGGAGATGGCAAATTTTTGAGTTTTTGGGATGACAAGTGGGTATAGAGGAATAGTCTACGGGAGCTGTTTCCAAGAATTTACACTTTATCTTCAAGAAAATTGCAGATTTTAAAGGATGGGTGAACTCAATATGGCAATGGGATGTTCCTTTGCGGAGACCATTACTGGACTGGGAAATCGGGACCTGAAATGCATTTAGACAAATTTTAGATGGATGCAGGGGTGGCATGTACCCGAAAGACATCATTAGATGGACATCATTAGATGGGTCAACTCCTCCTCTGGTTGCTTTACAACTAAAGAAATGTGCAGTCCATTGATAGACAAAACTCAACCACAATTTGAATAGAATCGTGTATGGGAGGGACTCGCCCCTTATAAAATTGAGTGTTTTGTTTGGAAGCTGCTTCACGATCGCATCCCAACTAAACTGGAACTATCTAAGCGTGGAATTTCTTTTGGAAATAATTTCAGTTGTACAACCTGCAGGTTAATAGTTGAGTCAGTTGATCATCTAATTTTTCATTATCCCGTAGCGTACTCCATATGGTGTTGGTGGTGCAATGTTTGGGGAGTCCAAAGCGCATTCCCTGGGGAAAGGAAATTGTTTTTCATCTGCTGGGTAGGAGCTTGCCCGAAGGAAAGCATTTTGCCAATCTAGAAAATGGCATTTTTTGCCATCTCTTAGTCACTGTGGCTAAATAGAAATGAGTTATTATTTCAGGGCAAAGGTATGACAAGCTCAATTTTGTTTAACCTCATTCTTACTCGACTAGGTTGGTGGTATCGTGCTAAATGGCCAGATAGAACTATGACGATTTCTGAGTTTACTATTAATCCGGAACATTGGTGCTTGTCTCGAGTGGAGAAGAGATTGGGAGCAAATGATGAGTGGTCTGCACCATGGATCGGTGATGTCAAGTTTAATACCAATGGCGTAGTCTGAGGAACCTTCGGACCAGCTGGGATCGGTGGTTTGTTGAGGGATCATACAGGGAAAATGCTATTGAGTTTCTCGAAAGCAACCGGGTATACGTATCCAGCCTCGACAGAATTGTTGGCTATTAGGGAGGCCATCCTCTTGTTTGCTAAATCGAAATGGGTGGACACATATAGGTTGATCATCGAGTCCGATTGTTGCAATGTGGTATCGTGGTTATCCAAACAGTCAACAACGCCCCGTGTTTAAAGACCTGGTCCTTGAATGTACTGTGGTTGCCAGGAACTTTAATTGGAAGATTGTCATCGTGGACAGGGCTGAGAATGAAAGGGTTGATGCCCTTAAAAAAGCAGCAATTGCCTGAACGTATGGCTCGCATAAGAGGGAATTGGGGAGTAAGATGATATCGGTGTAACGTATGTTTTTGCTTCGTGTATTCGATAATGACATGGTACACTCTTTTTCCTCTATTTAAGGTTATGGAAATTTTTTAACGAAGTCAATGTCGTTGTCGTCGTGCGTTTTGTCTCATCCAATAAAATTACTAAACATTCACCTTTGAAAAAAAAGGCTTTTCAATTGTAAAATTAAACTTTAATTCCTTTAATTTTTATGGTTTAATTAAACTTTAAGACTATATTCATTTTAAAGTTAATCGTTCTGACTCTCTCATAGTTTAATCATGGCTCTGTTCCTGCATGTGATAGTATTTAAATACTGATCGTGGAACTAATATTTTTCATTATTAGTGTAACAAATATTAATCCTTATTTCAAATCCTTAGATCGAATGTTAGTGTAGGTTTAAACACATTTATTTTTATGATCTCTAAGATGCTACAATAACAATAATATCAATAAAATAAAACTCAATCAAGGAGTGTTTTTTTAATCATGATATTTGTGAAGGACTTTACTTGATATAGTACCGAAGATGTACATACGTGTGAAAAGAATATGGACACAGCTTCAGGTTTATAGTAGTTGGGGGTTAGAAATAATCTTCTACACTGTTTTTATTCAATGATATTGAATGCATTTATTTTCTTTTTAAACCGGACTGATAATTGATTAATTAATGTTTTTTATTTATTTTCCGAGTACAGCCAATAAAGTGTGGGAATATATAAATTAAAAAAAAAAACAAGTAGCAAATTGAATTTGTTCTTTTATGTTGTCCTATCCTTAATCAAGCATAAATTAGGGATATGCTGGTTCCACATAAAAATGAATTGTTTGAGGGTGTAGTTAAAAATATTAAAAAAATAAAGACTTAATGAGAATTTTTAATAATTTTAAGGGATTAATTAGAATTTCTAATAAAATTGAGAGGTGTTTGATGCTCGGGCTCTTATTGGTTTTTGTTGCCATCCGTCATCAAAGATTCAAATCGCGGACCGCTAACGTGATTGCGGCTGTAAAATAGCGGTCGCGCTACCATCCGAAACCGTTTTTGGAGAATTTTGTGGTGGATATCGGATTCACGCCGATAGCGTCCTGTCGCGGACGCGATTTTGCGCGATAGCGTTTGTAGCGGCTATAACGGGACGCAATCTCCGAGTTTTGAGTAATTACGTTTTTGTCGGAGGAGGAGGAAAAAGAAGAACACGACGGCCGAAAGAAAGAAGAAGAAACACACGGTTTAAAATTCTGGAAAAAAAATAGGTTAATTACGTGGAGTGACATTGAACTTTTTAAAGTTTTCAGCTTGGCCTTAATACTTTAAGCCATATTTAAATTGATCCCTTACACTTTCAAAACTTCTTGATTAAGCCTTTAAATTTATATTTTATCTCAATTAAGTCCTTAAAGATTTGATTTTTTGTTAAATCTAGTCCTTAAACATTATATTAATTTTATTTTCCTTTTACTTAATAATAAAATTAGAGTATATTTTAAATATAAGTATTGGAAAAGAAAATCAAATAAATGAGAATAAAGACTTATATTTAATGTGGTACAATTGTTTATTAATAATATTATAATTATTTAATTGTTTATAATATGTTTATTTAATTTTTATTACTTATTAATATTATTAATTATTTTTATTATATTAATATTTTTTTATTTTTTTTGTTTAGGTTTATCACATGTTTAGTTTTTTTATTGGTACAAATTGTTAATTTAGAATATTCATATGATTTTATTATCTAAACTAAACAAAACAAAATCACACTACAATCTAGAATTCTTTAAACAATATCACTCACTTTTAAATTCATATTAATAAAAGTTCATAAGTGTTAAAAAATACTCTAAAAACCATTGAAATTGAGTTTTTATAATTTATAATTATCATTAGTATGTTTTACAATAAATTGTGCAAAATTTAAAAAAAAATCACGACTGCGACACCCGCAATGACCGCAATAGTCTCCGTTATTTCCGAAAACGCGATAACCGCGATGCGACCCAGATTTAAATCTCTGTCCGCCACTTCTAACAAATGCTCTCAGTTCTGTACTCTTCTGACTTCAAAATTTTAGTCCATCTACTTTTAATTTCAAGAATTTAATCCATTTATTTGTTTGATCTAAAAATTGAAGTCTATGTTAATTGACTTCATTAAATTTAAATTTAAGGGTAAAGTACACCAGTAGTCACCGAACTTTTAGGATGCGCTCATTTTGGTCACTAAACTTTTAAAATTTTTATTGGGATCACCCAACTTTTAGTCCGCTTTCATTTTGGTCCCTCCCGTTAACTTCGTTAAAAAATGCTGACGTGGCACATTCACTTGCTCTGTTTTTCCTCCATTTTTTTTCTTTTTTCCTTGCTTTGTTTTTCCTCCATAACTCTAAGAGGGTTTCTACATCAGGAGTTGACAGAGGATATTTACACTGAATGTGCCGACGGTTCAGGCTGCCAGATCACTAGGCAAACTTAGTTCCGTCTAAATGTCTGGAAAAGAGGTCAAGCAATAAAGAAGAGTTTATAGATTTAAAATGTCGTTGCAGTTAATTAAATAATCGAATGATTTTTTTTTCTACTGAGACAAAGATTAACATACAACAAAGAAGAAGGCAAACTGAAAAAAATGAGAGAAAAGCTGCTACCCTTGATTAATGAGACATTGCAAACTTTGGCTTCTGGTGATTGGAAATTTCAATTTTCCATAGAAAACCGAATTTCCTTCAATAAGTTTTTCCACCAAAAATTCCTTGCAGACTCTACATCTCCATACCAGACAGGAAACTGGAAAGATATTTCTCAACCTTGTCTCACTTTGCATGCAGGAAACGACTAAATTACCAAAAGGATCCAAACTAATGTTTAAAGAAGAAAGCACTGTGATTTGTTTCTAATCCACTCAACCAGTTATGGAGGAAAAACAGAACAAAGAAAGAAGAAGAAAATTGAGGAAAAAATAAAGTTAACGTGCCACGTCAGTTTTTTAACGGAAGTTAACGGGAGGGGCCAAAATAAAAGCAGACTAAAAGTTGGGTGACCCTAATGAAAATTTTAAAAATTTGATGACCAAAATGAACGCACCTTAAAAGTTCAGTGACCACTGGTATACTTTACCCTAAATTTAAATGTGTTATCACTTGCACTTTTTAGTTTTAAATTTAGCCTTTGAACATTAAAATACTAAACATTCAAATTTAACAGTTATGTTATCAATTGGATTGCTGAGTGTTATAAATTGGATTTTAATTTTTAAATCAAACAAGCAGAGGGAGTAAATTTATATAATTAAGAGAAGTGAAACTAAATTTTAAATGTGTGAATAGAAGAGGGACTGAGGGCACAATTAAGCCAATAAAAATGGTTTCGAAACTCAAATCTTTTAGCCATGTCGGTTGAGGTTAGGGTTTGGAATTGGTAGGGATTGAATTTCAGCATTTGACCCATTTGCCTTTGAATAATCTGCCAAAAGTTGCTAAACTAAGCCAACTAAGCTTTGAAGTTGAACCAACAGAATTCATAAATTTATTCCACCAGCTGAAAAAAACAGTTTAAAATAAATAATAAAAAGGAGGAAATTTTAAACATAAGTTGTTCAGACGAAATTTATTACTATATTATTTTATGGAAAAAACTTTGATACACACGCCGTGTAAACTTTAGTTTACACGTGCTTTTTAGTTTTAGGAGTTAGGGTTTTAGTTTAGGGTTTAAGGTTTAAGGGTTTATGTTGAAGGGCTTAGAATTTAGAATTTAGTGTATAGAGTTTAAAGTTTAGGGTTTAGTTTTTTAGGGTTAGAAATTTAGGATTTGAATTTTTATAGTGTAAATACACAGGCTTGTGTAAAATTAATTTTACACAGTATGCGTATCAAAGTTTTACCCTAATTTTATTTGTTGGAAGTTTTTTATTGACAATTTTGTATGAATTTGGGTCTCTAAGCAGACCAACCCAAAGAGGCTTGGATTCATCAATGATGTTTTATTAGGTCTAGAAGCTTGGTCCAATAATTAAAGCTTGATTTAGTTTCTAAATTTAACAGTTGTTTTATTGGACCCTGAATTTCTTTTATCTACACTACTTTTAGAATTTATTTATTTTTAAATTGACACCGTTTTGAGTTAACGTAGGAGTGACATAAACGAATCAGAAAGTAAATTTTTTTGTTAGATTTAAACATTTTTTAAGTTCAATGACATTTCCGAGTTAGTGGTAATAGTTTAGTGGTATCTGGTGTTAGGGCTAGGCATTCGATCGAGTCGAGTCAAAATTTTTTGAATTATTTGAGTTTAAAAGTCCTATTTTATGATTCCAGCTTTATTTAATATTTTTTGAATTGAGTAGAGTTTATGAAATTCGAGTCGAGTGGAATCGGGTCCAGTTTTCAAGTTTATGTACAAATTTAATTATAATTATTTATAGTGTTATAATACATATTGATTTCAATTTAAACGACTTTCTATATATATATATATATAATGGCACCCTAAAAAAAATTAGTTTGTTAAATATCCAATTTATTTATTTGTGCACACCCAGAAATTTGTTTGTGCCCACCCCGAAAATTCTTTGTCCTTTTTTTGTTCCCCTAGCTATGCCCCAATACTAAAAAACTAAACCATACACTCTAACTATAATTTTTAAAAATTAAACCCTACACCCTAAAACTTAAAACTTAAACTTTATTTTTTTAATATTGGGGTATAGATAGATGCACCAAAAAGGGCATATAATTTCTATTCGTGGATTAAATAAAAAAGTTGTTGTAAAGAGAGCTGAAGATACTCATTGGGGTTCAGATTATAAAATCGTTGTTAGCTTGATTACTATATTTTCTTCTGTGATGGATGTGCTTGAAATTATTAAGGAATGTGGCACACACTCAAAGCAAAGATCTGAAGCTTGTATGTTGTTGAATTTTTTTACAGTCTTTTAAGTTTGTGTTTAATTTGCATTTGATAAAAAAATATATTGGGGGTTACTAGTGAATTATCTCAAGCATTACAACAGAATGATCACGACATTGTGAATGTTATGTAGTTAGTTAGTGTGTCAAAGCAAAGATTACAAATGGTGAGAGATGTGGGATGACAATCTTCACTTGAAAAAGTTTATTTGTTTTGTGAAGATAATAAAATTGATGTTCCAAACATGGAAGATGTATTTGTTGTTTTAGGGAGGTCTAGGAGAAAAATCCTAGAAATTTCAAATTTGCATCATTTTCAAGTTAAATTATTTTATAAGGTGATTGATAGACAACTTCAAGAGCATAATAATCGTTTTTGAGTCAAGTACAAAGTTGCTTCTTTATGTGGCTTTCTTAAGTCCAAGAGGCTTATATCTTTCTTTTGATAAGAAAAAATTTATTCACATTGTTCAATTTTATACTTATAAATTTTCTACATGAGACCTTATATTGCTTGATTGTCATCTTGAAAATTACATTATTGATGTTTGTTCAAATAATAGATTTTGTGATCTAAAAGGACTTTATGATTTATATGAAAAATGGTTGAGACAATAAAGAATGTTGTGTACCCACTTTGTATTTATTTTTGAAGTTGGCTTTAATTCTACCGGTTGCAATCACAATAGTGGAAATAACATATTTTATGATGCACTTTATAAAGAATCGATTGTGCAACCGAATGACAGATGAATGATTGAATGATTTTTTAGTTACTTTTATCGAGGAAGATATGTTTGATAATGTAGACAATGAAATGATCATACAACGATATCAAAAAATAAAGTCTAGAAGAGAAAAATTGTAAAATTTATTTTTAGTTATATTTTTTATAAGACTTCTTATAAAGCTAAAATATTATTAGTATTTCCATCTTCAACAAACTTTATGTTATTAATATATGTGTGCCCACTCTCAAAAAAATTTATGGATCCGCCACTATATATATATATATATTCATATTTTTACATGTGATATACATAATATATCAAACAAAATTGATAGACTCGACTCAAACTTAAAAACTGATAAACTAATTGCTAAAAATTTCGAATTATTCGAATTTCAATTCTATAACTCAAATTTTATTTAAAAAAATTTCGAACCAAATTTATAAAATTACAAATTGAGTCAAAATGAGTTTTACTCACCTATCTGATGTAGTTTACTCTAAAATTAAAACCATTTTCTCACACCTTTGGAACAAACAAAGAAAATGATAGCACGCCACGGTCTTATAATTTGCAGCAGTAGAAGAGCATTAAGGAAAAGGCAGCTATGTGCACGCAAACCAACGGCAATATTAATCCACTCAAGGTAGAGAGCCGCCACTTAAGAAACTCGTCACCGATAGCATCATGAACCTTCCCCCACTAAACTTTCAGCAACATATTACTACGGTCTACTAGTTGTTTCAGACATCCAAGTTTTGATTTTCCCTCCTCCGACGAAGTTTCCTCGCAACAACCAATTCCAACCGTCACCTATGACTCTGGTTTTCTGTCATAATAATAATCCATGTAATATTTATAAATGCCTTCGTTTTGTAAACTTTATTGAGAAAAAAAACAACAACGAAATGGAAGCACCCCCGGGAGGGAAGAACATAAGGAGCAATAGGGAGATTCGATACAGGGGAATTCGTCGGAGACCGTGGGGAAAGTTTGCGGCGGAGATTCGTGATCCGACGAGGAACGGAGCACGGTTGTGGCTAGGAACTTTCGAGACGGCTGAAGAGGCTGCAAGGGCCTATGACAGGGCTGCTTTTGCTTTCCGGGGTCACTTGGCAATTCTCAACTTCCCGAACGAGTACCAATATCAGAATCCGACATCGCCTCCGACGCCGTCGTCTTTGGCTTCATCGTCTACAAGAGGACGTGGAGCTGAAGTTATTGAATTTGAGTACCTGGACAACAAGTTGTTAGAGGATCTTCTTGAAACGCAAGAAGATAGGCAACGGCAGCAACGCCTATAGAACTAAGTTTTATTATATATAGTATATTTGATTAAATCAACTGTGTTTTCCGACTGAAATTTATTAACTTGTTCATCGTCGGTGCATGAGATGAATTTTTTCATTACATAATGCATGGAGAAATGAAACATGCAAAAGGAAACAAAAACCATGTTAATACGAGGAGATAAAACAACATAAAAAAGTAAAAACATTACAGACTATAAATAAATTCTACCCGTATATGTTTAGTATCGAACATGTTTTATTGAAGATTCTACTCGAACATACTTACTGTCCTATATGTTGATTGTATGAATTGAGGAAAATGAAAGAACTTGACCAAGAGAGTGAGAGAATTAAGGAGATGATTTATTTGGAGCCTGATCTGTGTTGATTGATGGACGTGGGCTTGACGGAGACGATAGATTTTGGCTCCGAGTTTTGGGTTGAGCCAGACGGATAATAGAAGTGGTATGCATTTCGGATTTTGGATCCCATCTGATTTGAAATTTCGAATATTTAAAATTTTCAGATCGTTAAATCAACAATTATTATTCCATTTAGAAAATCAAATATTCGATCACTTGGTAAAGTATCATTAGAAAATAATTCTATGTTTTATGCAATTTTATAAAATTATTTTTTGATTTATGTATCATTCTGTATAGTCAGCACATTTGTCTATATGACATTGTTATTATATCAGCGTACACTGTCATGTAGGTTTTTCATATCATTTCAAGTCATTTAATGTAGCTGACTAACAGTTTTAATCCACGGAGGGGCATTTTAAACCAAAATGAAACAATGAGAGTTAAAATTCTTCAAAAAAATATGAGTCAAAATGACAATTCAGTTAAACATTAAGAACATTTTTTGACATTATGTCAAATAAGAATTGATGAAATGCTTATCGGTACTAGTATCAAAATATGAAATTATACAAACAAGAAATTTGTTAGGAAAAATATGAGTATTTAGAAACTTTGAGAGGCACATTTTCAATGGATAGTATAGAGATTCGAATAATAAAATTATGGTTTCATATCTACTCCATGTGACTTGTATAATGTTATATCATATGCTCAAAACTGTTAAGTGGTGAATGAGAAATTGATGCTTAAAGTATGATACTTGTGAATTGTGTTAAGGAAAAATAGAAGCCTATGTCCCACATAGGGGGATGTGTTTATATACAATAACCCACTCAATATCCATTGAATGACTTAAGCAAATATTGTACTTTGTGCATAGTTGTTGGGGTACAAATCAAAACCCGTCTAGCTCATTGGATTTGGGGTGCACATACACGATGGGGACGAACTAAATGTTTGACCTTAAGGAAACTATGTTTTCAATAAGTTTGCACAATAAACTTAAGAATATACTACACAAACCCCTCCCTTGTTATAAATTAGAGGATATTGAGTGCTTATGTATGTTTGATCCCACACCCTTATATTATACCATCTATACTTTATACAATAAAGTTAAATTCTAATCCATCCATCTTTAATTATTTTTTTAAAAAATTCTAATTCTAATCTTAATCCTACCTAGAGGGGGAATGGGAGACTCTAGGGGAAGGAAGAGGGTGCTCCTAGTGGGTCTAGAACCCATGACCTAAGAGAGTATGAGGGAGCAAAGATGATCAACTTAGCCAAATGTTGAACATTCTAAACCCGTATGTCACATTTGGGTCTTAAGCCCACCCTATTACCATAAAAATTCTCAACTCGGTTTAGCCCAAACAAGTTATTTTCCAAAAACATTAAATCCAATATTTGAAAACATAGATAAACAATTTAAATAGTTACAAAGGAGCTCCACTTTATTTTAAATATTTAAATATTCGACTTGATTAATACAATTTTAAAAATAAGAATTTCATCTTTCGTCACGTAAGGTCCTATGAATACATATCCTACTAAACACTAGTACCATACTCTGGAAAACACCACACGCTAGAATCCCATACTGATAGTGCTCATCGATCCCACGATCAGACGATCAACCTACGCACGAAAACAATGATTCCAAGCGTTGAGTTTACAAAGCTTAATGGTACACATCTACTCTACTATACTTCATGCTAATCATAAACATAAGCATGCAAGCTAGTACAAGCAATATGGAGAGATAAATAAACACGTGGCGCTACCACTAGTTTCCTAAACACATGCTCTCATCACGCAAATCATCTTACATGGCACACAAGACCCAACCATACTCGGGATCTCACCAGGTCATCCGAGCAAAAGCACACAAAGTCATACCACAAACCTGGAGTAAGGTACGCGTCTACTAAGCATCGGGATCATACACTTTAAGTGAGGCCCGCGTCCATAAAGCATCAGGATCATACACTCTATGGGGTGAGGCCCGCGACTACTAAGCATCGGGACCATACACTCATGCTCGGAATCTATATTCGGGATTCTTTAACCATGGTGTTGCAACACATTTTTTCTCTCACTGGGTAACCGAATCCTATCAATTAAAGATGACTTAACCATCTAGGTTTCTATATCAACACATAGCAAGGACATGTCTACCACACAGTACACAACATCACACGATCCACCAAAAATCCCTATGGTTGCTATTACCATCAAGTCACTCAACGTTTACCGAGTTATTAATTATTATGGAAGTGTACATTAATCATCATCATTAAGTATCTCTATTAATCCATATTACTTTATTAATATTCCACGTCAAATCTCATCTCTTTATTAGCATAATAGGTTATTCCTTTTAGTGGGTACTGTTACTCGAACATGAGTATCGATACTGATATTGCTTACTGGAAATTCTAGATTTCCACAACTACTGATACGGGTCGACCCGTATCGATACAGCCCCCAATCGCGTATTGGTACAGCCGAAGCTCGTATCGATACCCTATTCACGAGTTAGTACCATTTCCTCGGATTATGATATTACAATGCCTATTCGATCCCTAAAGCTTATAGAAGTCACTAGGGTTGGTTTACTAACGTATTTAATTAATTAATATTAATTATCAACTTCATAATCATTCAATCAAGTATTTATCCCTTACACACAATTCCCATCGAATACATCAATGTCCATACTCTATCACCCAATCAACACAACACACAATTCAAACAGTCATCACATAGATATACGAATGTCCGAACAATCCTACACGATCTCCAAAAGGTTATACGAGTCAAAGCACGATCACAACATCTTCATGCCTCACACATATCAAATCTCATACAATTGGTCTCCAAACATGCATATTCATCGTCTACCTATTTTGCAGATTCTAACACGTAAAGTAATCACATTTATGATGCTCATGAAACAATAAGAGTTCGAGGTGTACTAACCTTAAGCAATTATCGATAAATCCTTACTCGAGCTCCTCAAACGCTCTCATTGATCTGGTACTCAAACTCGAACAATCCTAATAAATATACAAATACCATAATTATTAATTATCCTCATTCACTAACTAATTCACAAGGTCAAATACGTAAAAACAACTTACCGAGTTAAAATTTTGCAAAATAGACTATGCCAATAGCCACAGAACGTCAAAAAACCTCGGGTAAGGTTCTCCGAAAAAAAGTTAACAGACCGGTCAACGGTTAACGACTCGGTCAACGATCAACGGCTCACGGCTTGGCCCGGCTTGGACGACTCAGCTTGGCTCGACTCAAATGGTTGGTCCGGTTTTGGGTAACTGGCTGGTCCGATTCGCTCAACCAGTCTTCTGGTTTGACCCCCAGCTGTTGCCGAAGCTCGCCCACGTGCAGGTAACGACACGTACGGCGTGATCTGGTGGTCGGACGGAGGTGGCCAGCTGTAGATCAGCGTAAAAACACTCGGCAAGTTCAACCGTGCTACTCACTCTCGACGACGAAGAGCAACACACGACTTTTTCACAACTTCTGAATCTTTCAAAGCTTCACCCCAGCGAGTGGCAGCGACGACGACAAGACGACGACCACCGACGAAGCTTCTCGACGGATTCTACCTAATGACACCGATGGTGTAACTCCTAGAGGTCCGAACGGTGGCGAAAAGGGCTTGAAAGCTTCAACCTTCCAAAACTCTCTCAACACTCCTTTTTCCCTCACTTTTCACTTTTCTCTCTCTCCTCAAAAATATCTTCTCCTTTTTTCTTCCACACACCATCTATTTAAAATTCAAATAACACATCTCCCTCCAACAATGGATAAAACAATTAAATGGACACTTATCTTTCTTTTTGAATCCACTTTGGGCCCCCAGATATATCCCTTATTCATTTAAGTTCATAATTCCCTTAAACCGAACTTCACTTTAAATCTCCATAATTTATTTCACCAACTTAAAAGATTCAAACCCGGATACGAGGCTCATTTTATTAACCCGAAAATTGGGTCGTTACAAATTGACCAAATGTGCTTTATATTATAACTAACACTTAATTATTTATCTACTCATATTCAACCCGTACTTTATATTATAACTAAAATTCAAATAATTTTATATTATATCACTTTAATTTGAATTAATGTTTTTATGATAGTAAATAACATGCAATTATTAATTATATATGTGATATCCATGTCATCAACATTATTATATGTATTGTTTGAAGGGATTAGGATCATACTTACACGTCATATCGATTGTTAATAACATCCTAATCCTAAGCCCTTATTAACTACCCTCACCAACACTTAACCACTCTAATTAATATCTGTATTAATTTACTCTGACCAATCTCTATGTTGCTAAGACAGAGTGTTGGAATTTGGACTGCTGCTTCATTAATTCTGCGGTCCACATAAATGTCTTTATTACCAGCCTCACTAGGACTAACTCCTCATCTACCTTCAACTCCACATCTGGACCGCATTATAAACATATCATAATCATACTGTATATAAACATGAAACAAACAATTAACTCAATAAAAATTTCATTAATTTACTTAAAAACTAGTGTTTTAATTAACGGGTTGGTCCAAGTGGTAAGCACTTTAGTATCGCTTAAGCAGTTCGAGGTCATATACATGCAAAAAAAATCGTTGGGAAATTCACATACCAAAATCAGGTGTGCGACGCGAGTTGCTCTAGATTAATAAAAACAAAGCCCTAAAAAACCGGAAGAACAACAAAAAACTAGTGTTTTAGTGGTTGATTCTACACTAAACGTCATGTACCGCTATGTACCACTAATCATGTGTACCACTATGTACCATTAATTATTTTAACTATTTGTAAAATCATAGGGACCGAAAGCGTTATCATCTCTTTTTAGAATAAAATCTAAAAAACAATTTTTATATTACTTTTTCAGATTTTTTTCTTTTGGGGTAAATTACACGAATGTAACTAAACTTTGGTCAATTATTCAATTTGATAACCAAACTTTCAATTGCTTCAATATTACCATTAAACTTTTAGTTTTGCTCTAAATTGGTCATTAACCCGTTAACAACTGTTAAAAGGGTGGCATGATACTTAAAATATTTTGTATAATGACACATTTAGTCATCCACGTTTGCACATTTAAATAATTTTGTCCTAATTCGAAAAAAAATATTAAATTTAACCCTTATTATTTATACATTATTTTAATTTAAAAATAATTTAACTTTAAACCCTAAACTCAAAACACTAAACCTTAAGCCTTAAGCCTTAAGTGATATACGAAGGGAAGAAGAACATGATTCACCCTCTAAGCCTCTGCAGATCAATCGAAATTGCTATTCTTTGACAAGCCGGTTTCATTTTTACCAAGCAAATTCCTGCAACGCGTATGGTTTGGTTTAACAGTATGTAAAGAAAGGGGAAATTGTTTTGACAAATTATTATATTTAATTTAGATGGTAATAAGAAAAATAAGTAAAATATAGTAAGGATTTAACATGAATTGAACCTAACACCTTAAAATAAGAAAAATAAGTAATTTAGGTTTTAGGTGTTTAGGGTTTATGGCTTAAGATTTATTGTTTAAAATTTAGGGTTAAATTATTTTTAATTAAAATAGTCTCAAATTGAAATATTGGGTAAATAACGCGGGTTAAATTTATTATTATTATTAATTAGGACAAAATTGTTTGAATGTGCAAACGTGAATAACTAAATGTGTTATAATATAAAATATTTTAACTGTCACGTCACCCTTTTAACGCCTGTTAACGGTCATTGACCAATTTGGAGCAAAACTAAAAGTTTAATGGTAACATTGAAACAATTGAAAGTTTGGTTACCAAATTGAATATGTATTAAACTTCAGCTACCGCTTGTGTACTTTACCCAAAAAAATATCAAAAAATAATATAAAAATTATTTTTTTAGATTTTGTTCTAAAATAGATAATAATGCTTTTGGTCTCATAATTTTTAAATTAATTAAAATAATTAATGACATATAGCGATACACATAATAAACGGTACATAATGTTTATAGTTGAATCATCCATGTTTTAGTTATAACATAATTATCAAACAAATTATTCGTAATTTTACACTTCTTTTCACACATCTAATCAGAGAATCTATTTTTTTGGGGGGGGGGGGGAGGAATGAGCGGTATGTTTAAATTTTAATTGCTCTATTCAGTTGAAGAAAACATTTTATTTTTCTTTTCAGAAAATAAATTCCATCCTTTAATTTTTTGAAAAGTAAAAAACGTGTTAAATGAAATTAAAAATTCATTTCAAAATTTAAAAATAAAAAAATTGTTTAAAATTATTAATAGTGCGTTTGTTTTAATTCAATCACCTCATTTAATAAATGTTATTAATTAAATACATGTTTAGTTTGGGTTTTAAAAACAAGACCAAAAATTTGATACACAAGTTGCTAAACTAAACTTTACATAAATTGTTAAATTTAGAGTTTATGTGATTTATAATGTTGGGTTTAAAATTTGAAATGTAGGGTTCAAGGTCTATGACTTTAGGGTTAGAGATTTGAATTTTTTAAAATGTGTAATTTTTTACACAAATTATGTATAAAAAATATAACACTTTAAAAAATACACAATTTGTGTAAAATTCCATATCAATTATAAGTAGGATTCACTCGCTGCTATAATATATAGAAATATATAAGGTCAGATGTATTTAAATATTATTTACCAGCAATTAATTGGTCCAGTGGAATGTGTTGAGATATTATTTTGATATAACAAATGAAAATTGTTTTTAAGTGTTTTTGACTTGTTCAAATATGTTTTAAACATTCTAAAATGTCAAAAATAGCATGCCCGTACTGATACAGTTAAACACGTACCGATATGCCCTTTGTTTTCCCCAGCCCGATTTTTCCAGAGACCAAAACACGTACCTATACGGGTTAGCCCGTACCGATACACAAGGTAAAATGTGAGGTCTCGTATTGATATAAAGTATCCCGTACCTGTACTCGTCTAACGGTCTGCAACGGTTAGTTTTGATTTAAATGCAGGTATCGATACGAACATCACGCGTACCGATACCCACTGCCCAAAACTGTCTCCAACAGCTGGAAAATGTCCCCAACGGCTCCAATTGACCCCTACCTGCTAGTAACGGGCAAAAACTCATTCCAATCAATAAAAGGAAGGCTGAAACACTTGAAGATGGTGAGAGATAAAATCCAAGCTTAATGTTCAATAGAAATTAGTTTTCAAGTCTTTTATTCTTCATTTCTCTTGTATATAGTGTATAGAGAGTGTTCTTCATTGTTGTTATTCTTTATACTCTTGTGAGCTTAAAACTTGTAAACACCCACCTTTAGGGGTGTGCATTATTCGGTTTTAACCGAATTAACCGACCGAACCAAATTTTTTTCGGTTAATTTGGTCGGTTAATTTTAGGTAGGTTCGGTTAACGGTTAATTTTTTTTGAAAATTCGGTTATCGGTTAATTCGGTTTGAAATCGGTTAATTAACCGAAATTATTATATATTAAATATTATATATATATATTACATTTATTTATTTTTGGTCATTGAACTTTTAAAAAATATAAAATGATCATTAAATTTTTTGATATATTATAAAATGTTCATTAAATTTTTATCTAATTAGTATAAAATGAAAGTTCAATGACTAAAAAGGTCATTTTACCATAGTTTAGTGACCAATTGTGTAATTTACCCAAAATTTTATAACAAATTTTGGTTAATTCAAAAACTGACTGAATTAACCGAAATAATTTTGGTTCGATTAATTCGGTTAAGGCTAATTTGGTTCGGTTAACGATTAAAGTTCTAAAAATTTCGGCTAATTCGGTTTGGCCACTGACCGAATTAACCGAATGCACACCCCTACCCACCTTGTGAGGTAGTTTACACAAATTACCTTGTAAAAGGGAGATGTTCTAGTTTAGCCTAAGCAAAAACTAGAGTGGTTCTATCTTAGCCATTGTAAAAGATAGGGTTGTAAGGGTTGTCTCTTGATCCCGAAAAAATGGGAAGAAGTCAATAGAGAAATAGAAAATCCTTAGTGGTGTGATAAGGTTGTGGATGTAGCCTCGGTTGGGTAGTCGAACCACTCTAAATCATTGTGCAAATTGTCCATTAATTTTTGGTTTAGCCAATTCATTCGAGAAACAACTTTCAACCCTCTTACGATTATTTAGAATATCGATTCGAGCGTGATACAAGCCTATCAATTAGTATCTGAGCCTCGTCTCCATCAAAGGACTAACATCCGAGAGTAAAGATCATTTGCTCAAAGTCCACCGTTCAAGAAAATGGCAAGATTTGAAGAATGTCGTTCTATCTCATGTCTTCCGCTCTTCGAAGGAGAATCATACTTCTAATGGAGCAATGTCATGAAGTATTTCATCAAATCTCTCGATTTTGATGTTTGAGATATCATTGAAGATGGATACTTGAGAGTTCCTGAGAAGAAGAAGAAGCAAAATGGTGTAAATGACACGAAGGCAAAGCTAAACGCCAAGGCCATGTACACTCTTCTTTGTGGACTTAATGAAGACGTTTCCAATAAGGTCTCCACATGCAAAAGTGATAAAGAAATATGAGAGAAGCTTGAGAAACTCTATGGCAACAAGAAGGGAGAGAAAAATGATGATGCTTTCTCTTGTGCAAACCTCCTCTCAATCCCTAAGGTGGATGATGTTTTGGCTCTCGGATGTGCATAAGACCGCGTTCCGTACGAGGTATGGGCATTATGAGTTTTTGGTCATACCTTTTGGTTTGAAAAATGCCTTGGCTGCATTTATGGACATAACGAATAGAGTGTTCCATGAGTATCTTGATCAGTTCGTGGTGGTGTTTATAGATGATATTCTCGTGTACTCCCGTACCGAAGAAGAACATGTTCGTCATTTGCGGATAGTGTTGCAAGTGTTAAAGAATAATCAGTTGTACACTAAGTTGAGTAAGTGCGAGTTTTGGCTTAAAGAAGTGACATTCCTTGGTCATGTGTTTTCGCAGAGGGTATTTGTGTTGATCAACAGAAAATTGAGGCTATTCTCAATTGGAAGCAACATAAGTCTGTATCAGAGGTGTGTAGTTTTCTTGGATTGGCTGGTTATTATCGCCTTTTTGTTGAGGGGTTCTCGAGTATTGCAATGTCGTTGACCAAGTTGTTACATAAGAATGTTCCTTATGTGTGGACAAAGAAGTAGCAATATAGTTTTGAGAAGTTGAAGGAAGCTCTGACACATGCTCATGTGTTGATTTAACCTGAATCTGGGAAGGAGTTTGTGGTTTTTAGTGATGCGTCGTATGTTGGATTGGGTTGTGTGCTGATGCAGGATGAGAAGGTTGTGGCATTTGTATCGAGGCAGTTGAAAGTTCATGAGCACAATTATCTAACTCATGATTTGGAGCTTGCGGCTGTGGTTTTCGCTTTGAAAATTTAGAGACATTACCTCTATGGTGAGAAGTGCGTGATCTTTACGGATCACAAGAGCTTGAAGTATTTGATGTCTCAGAAAGATTTGAATCTTAGGCAACGTAGGTGGTTAGAGTTGCTTAAGGACTACGACTTGACCATTAAGTATCATTTTGGTAAAGCCAATGTAGTGGAGGGTGCATTAAGTCGTAAGGTTGTAGTTGAGCTTCGAGCTATGTTCGTAAGGTTGAGTGTGATGCGAGAGGGCGGTTTGTTGGCGGAATTGCAAGTTAAGCCTACGTTATCACATTTGATTAAGGCTAAGCAACCGTATGATGATTACTTGGTTGAGTATGTTAAGGATATAGTTGAGGGTAATCCGTCAGATTTTCATTTTGATGATGATAGAGTTTTGTGTTTCAAGGGTTGAATAGTGGTGCCGAATGATCCAGAGTTGAGGTACACTATCTTGACAGAGGCACACTCTAGTCCTTTTGCTATGCATCATGGTAGTGTTAAAATGTATCGAGATTTGAAGGAGGCATACTACTGGGTTGGATTGAAAAAAGATGTGGTTGAGTTTGTTTCCAAGTGCATGGTATGTCAACGAGTTAAGGATGAACATCAATTTCCGTCCAGGTTGTTGCAACCGCTGAAAATTATAGAGTGGAAATAGGAGAAAATCACCATGGACTTTGTGACAAGGTTGCCGTTGACACCGACTAAGAGGGATTCCGTTTGGGTGATTGTTGACCGGTTCACAGAATGTACACATTTCCTACCAGTGCATACAACGTACACCTTGGACAAATTGGCAGATTTGTATATAGCGAAGATTGTGTGTTTGCATGGTGTGCCTAAATCCATCGTTTTAGATAGAGATTCGAGGTTTACAGTAAAGTTTTGGAGGAGTTTGCACTAGGCCTTGGGTTTGAGGTTGAGTTTTAGTACTGCGTATCATCCTCAGTCAGATGGGCAATTTGAGCGGGTTATCCAGGTTTTGGAGGATATGCTAAGATGTTGTATTATCGAGTTCCAAGGAACCTGAGAGAAGCACTTGCCTCTAGTTGAGTTTGCTTACGACAATAGTTATTAGGCGAGTATACAGATGGAACCTTATGAGGCGCTATATGACCGGAGATGTCGTACGTCTTTATGTTGGGCTGAGGTAGGGAAAAGCATGTTACCCTACCAGATGTGTTGAAAGACACAAATTAGAAGGTTAAGCTTGTATGTGACCGGTTGAAAGCGACTAAGGATCGACAGAAATCTTACACGGATTTGAAGCGTAAGAAGGTTGAGTATGCGGTGGGCGATCGTGTATTCTTGAAGGTGTCACCATGGAAAAGGTGATGAGATTCGGACGTAAGGGTAAGCTTAGTCCGAGATTCATTGGACAATACGAGGTTATTGAACGTGTGGGCCCTGTGGCATATCGGTTGAGGTTGCCTCCCGAGTTGGAGAAAATTCATAATGTGTTCCATGTTTCGATGTTGATGAGATATTGATCAGATCTATCGCATATCATGCCGGTGGATGATATGGAGTTGAGGCCTGATCTAACCTTTGATGAGGAACCCGTAGAGATCCTCGATACCAGTAAGAAAGTTCTTCTTGGTAAGACGACAGAGCTCGTGAAAGTCTTGTGGCGACACCAAGGTGTTGATGAAGCTACTTGGGAAGGCAAGACAGATATGAAGGAGCAATTTCCGCATCTGTTTCCTCCAGGTAATTTTAGGGACAAATATTCTAAGTGGGGGGGGAGTTGTAACACCCCGGTTTTGGGCTTAACGGTTTTGAGCTTTATTAGACGGTCCGATGGATTGGGTTAGAGATTCGAGTTAGATTCGGGACCATATATTATTTGGTAAGATAAAAATATAGAAAATAGTTAAAATCATCTTTTAATATATAATGATTTTTGGTGGAATCAATTTTAGAAAAAAAGGAATTTGGAAATATGACATTTTGGGTTAGTGACCAAAATGTGATTTTTGAAAACTGTTTTAAAGTGACTAAAATCAAAAGGGTCAAATCCTTAGAATCCTTAAGGAGCTAATCTACCAAGTGTTTGCTGGTGATTTCTCTCTTCAATTAAATCATTTTAAACATGTGTTTTAAAAGATGTTAATAAGGATTAAATATCTAAAGTTAGTTATTAGTTTTTAAAAAGAGATTTGCATAACTTTTTCCTAAATATTTTCTCTCAACTTCTTTTCTTCCAAACACTCAGAATTTTATCAAAATCCAGAGGTGAGAGACTCTTTTCACTCAGATTATTGATTTTAATTTGTTCCCTTAACTTTGTTTTGCAAAATCTCATTGTAATCTTGCATTTTCTTAACTTTAAACAAGCCAATTGAGGGAGAGATCACATAACAGGGGTAAGGTCCGTGATCTCCTCTGTTAAATTGTTCTTTATTGATATTGCCAAGTATTTGATCCTTGATTTATAAGTTGTAATATGGTTTTAATGTTTTATCCATGTTTAATTGAGTTATTTTGGAAATTTTGACGAAGCATGGTGATTTTCGAAGTGGATTTGATTTCCAGTAATTAAGATGGATTTAATATATGTTTTGGATGTATTTTGATGTTGATAAGTTGTTTTTATCAATAGAATCCTGAAACTTTTGAATCTCTAATTAATTAGGTTGCTAGTTTGAGTTATTGTGGTGATAATCGAGTTTAATCTGTGCCGGAGGTAAAAGGATGTTAGGAAAGGGTTTTTGGATGTTTTTAGATGTTGAGTGATGGCTTGAATTTTTGTTTTATGGCTGGGTTAGGTTTCGGAAACGGTTGATGTTGATTTCGGTATGCTTCAGATGGTTTTTGAGTGGACAACTTGGGAGTTACGGGAGATTGCTGTTAGACAATGGTTTGAATGCAATTTAATGCATTTATCATATGGTTTTATGTGTTTAAAATAGGGGATAGTTAAGGCGACGAAGCTTTACGTTGTTTGGTTGCTTGCCGGGAGCTTGTTTCGCGTTAGCGAGGAAGGCGAGGTGTATCGGTGAGTGGAGCTAGTTTGAAATGCTTTACAGAGGTTTGTAAAGGTTGTTGGGAGTTTAGGGTAAGCGTGAGACACTTGCCTAAGCTCGGAAGTAAGTTTCCCTTATTTTGCTCTTGAATATCGGCTTAAATATGAGCATGTTGTTTGCATGTTTTGGTTATAAATATGGTATGGTTTACTTACTGGTAATGCATGACTTGAGTACATATGCAGGGGTTTGAAAGTATATTAAATACTATTGAGCATTGGTTTTCATTCCAGTTGGGAATGGTGTTATTGCATTGGCAATGAGATTTGCATATGTGGTGTTTATGAAATGCATTGTAAAACAGGAAGTAAATGGTTTGTAAATGATATATTGGTTATGTGACAAGGTGAGAAACCAATCGGATATAGTTGGCATGCCATAGGATTAAAAGTGCACTATAAAATATGAACAAAATCGATCGTGGCCATGGGTCCTTGAGGTATGGCGGTGTAACAAGGCCACTCGGACTATTGGGGACCTCATTTGGGACTCGCAGTTTAACTAGGCAACCCCAAATTGATGGTGATCTTGCGGATTAACTAGGCAAGGTCGGTACACTTGCGGTTTAACTAGGCAAGGGTAAGATCTCGTGGTTTACTAGGTGAGGGTGTCAAATCTTGCGGTTTAACTAGGTGAGGGTGTCAAATCTTGCGGTTTAACTAGGCGAGGTTTGGGATATCATGCGGTTTAACTAGGCATGGTATGAGAGATCCGTGTATCTGATATGTGTATAAGATATAGGTAGTCTATCCTGGTCACTATAAATGCCAATATATGAGGAATATCATGTGTTGAATCTTGAATGAAATACTTTGGTATTTAAGCATGGTTTGATTAAAATGCTTTGGTATTTAAGCATGAAATGTTTATGATGTTATATGAAGATTATTATGTTTTGATTCAGTTGAAATCATGAAGAAATGCTTTGGTAGTAAGCATGTTTTGGGAAAAGCAAGCATGTGGTTTTTAAATAAATTTTAATGCATCATTGTATTATGAGCATCCTCACTAAGCATGCGTGCTTACGCTCTCTTTTTCCTAATGATGCAGAGCATTAAAGTTCGGGGCAACAAAGTCAAGGTTTGCAAGGATCCAAGAGACAAACTACTTTTGAGTATGAACTCGGTTTATGTTTTCGGTTAATAAGGCAATGTGTTCGCCATGGTTTTTGGGAATTGTAAATCTATTGCATTGTGGTTCTTTTGAATGATTCTATGCTGGTTTTTGTAGAAGGTTACATGTTGTTACTTGCTAGTAGTTGTGGATGAATGGTGGCTTAGGTATGCATCTAGAGTTTCCTTGATGATTGCCTTGTTGTGATGGTTGAGCAAGTTTATTATGCTGTGTGGATTGTGTTGTTATGATGCACATGCTGAGATTGGTTTATTTGTGTATTTTGGGTTGTTTGGCAAAGTGATTTTAGGAAGCGTGCCTTTATAATATCATGGGATGTATGAATGCCAATTGGTTGCTGAGCTTGTGATGTTTAGGTTGTTGTTGTATCTAGGTAGTGTTGTATGAGAGTTTGTGGCATGATGATATGGTTTAGTCTTGAGATAAGCATGTTAAACCAGCCATCTATGACCATTCAGGTCTAGGCGTATCGGTACGCGTGTTCATATATCGGTACGTAAAGCCATTTCGGGCTTGTGGTACCGGTACGCGAGCTAGGCGTTGCGATACAAAAGTGCATCATTAGAGTAGCGTACCGATACAAGGGTTTGTGTATCGGTACGAGAAGGCTGAGTTTGGCTTGGGGGTTCGGTACACGGGTTTGAGGATCGGTACGGGCCTTTGGTTTTGGTAAGGCGTATCGGTACACAAGGTCGTACCGGTATGAGAGTTGGCTACTGGAATTTTTGGTATTCGAAATGGAAAGGTACCGATACTCAAATGAGCGTACCGATATCCGTGGTCGTTAAGTTAGTTAATGGCTTTAGTGAAGTTCTGTTTTCTTTCATTTTAGTCCATGAATCTTGCTTTGTCAATTATTTAAGCATGGATGATCGTTTGAGGTTGATATTTAACATATAAGTATGAAATGAACCTAATTAAAGGTTGGTAACTTAAAAAGTGGAAAAGCCCTTTTATTTTGCTAAATTTACGTTTTGGTCCCTAAAATGGTGTTGTGGCCAATTGGATGTCGTTACGATGCCCGATTGAGATGAGACTCACCTATGAACAGTATGACCATGTCGGAAAGCTTAAATGCATCTAGATAAGATAAAAGAAAAAATGGGTGTGTCTTAGGGTTAATCTTTCTGGTTTACTTCGATAAACCTAATGTAGCTTGCTCGGTTCGGTTTTGCGACTAGGCCAGGTCGATGGGGTTACATTAGGGGTATTTTTGTGATTTGAGATATATTAGGGGTTTTTTTGTTGGGTATTGGATTTGGGTTACCAGATTTGTTTGGGTAAATGGGCTTTATTGGCTATAGCTGATTTTTTTTAGGTAAGGGTAATTGTATTTTAATTGGGCTCAAAGGCTTGGACTAAAACTGGTTATGACAACTATTAAATTAATTAATAAAGATTAAAAATTTAAAGGATTCAACGTATAATTATAAATTATTTAAACTTATAATTATATATTATTTTAAAAAATATTAATTAAATTATTTTCTATATATATAATATTTTAATTTTTTTAAAAAAATAATTCGATCAAATACCAACCTTAGTCGATTTAAAAAATAAAAAACACCACAAGCCTAAAACCGTAACCCAAAACCATGAACCCTAAACTCTAAATCATAAACCCTAAACTGAAATCTGCTTAATTTCAGTCCTAAGTTCTTGTTCAATCCTATACAAGTTAAAGCGGTCCTCGTAAGTGATCAAATTCACTGCTAATCCGAGATGACCAAACCTTCCCGATCGACCAACCCTGTGGAGGTATGTTTCTGAGTTCTTGGGAAAGTCGAAGTTTATAATGACATTCACGGCTTGGATATCTATACCCCTTGTGAAAAGATCAGTACAAACAAGGTTCATGCATGCACCATTGCAAAAATCATGAAATACTTTATTACGATGGTCCTGGAGCATCTTTGCATGGATACAAAAGCATGAGTATCTACGCTCCGTAATTTTCTTGGCCAACAGTTCCACCCGGTTCACCGAGTTACACAAAATGACATTGAGTTTAGGCTTTAGGCTTTTTGAGTTTAGAGTTTATGGTTTAGGGTTTAGAGTTTAGGTTTAGGGTTTCATGTTTATGGTTCATTACTTAGGGTTTTGAGTTTTAGGATTAGGGTTTAGGGTTTATGGTTTTTTATTTTTTAAATTGACTAATGTTGGTATTTGATCCAATTATTTTAAAAAATAAAAAATATATGTGAAAAATAATTTAATTGAAATTTTATTTTAAATAATTTATAATTATATGTTAAGTACTTAAAAATTTTAATTTTTATTAATTAATTTAATGGTGTTCAGCAGTGTTTATCGTTAGTGGCGTTCCCGTCGAGCGTCGTAAAATTTTCCTATAGTTATATTCAAATTTCAAGCAAAAAACAATACTATAATTGATTGAAACAGGGGAAACCCTATTGGCTATTGCATGATTCATCAAATTGTTTACCTACTTGACCCAAGCATAAATATAAACAGAAGGTTTTATTTATTTATTTATTTTTATGCATATGACACTGGATTACAAAATAAGAAGTAGCCTTCTTATATCCCGTAACATGGTCATTTGCTTCGAATCCGAAACCTTCAAATTCCGTAGAGTTTTAAGCTGTGGACTTGTATATAAGCTCCTTCAAAGCTTCATCGTCAGGGTTGGGGAAGGAAGCAGTAACGAAGTCAGAAAATTTGAAGTCCTTGTAAATTGCAGGGCATGGCGGGTAGTGATTAATCATGATTTTGGGAGCTTGACTCAGGTCATTGCTGAAATAACCAATGCTTAGCCCTAATCCTTCGCATATAAGCTCCAGGATTCTACAGCTCAGTTTCCATAACTCAATCGAATACGCCCCAACTACTTCTCTGAAATAAATGAACATAAAAAGAATGGTAAAGTCAAACTGTTCGAGAGGAATATTTCATGCACATCAAAAGCTGGAAAAAAGTTTGATTGGAAATGACATGACAGTTTGAATAGAATTCGTCTGCCCCACCGCCATAAAATGTAGGACATATAAATGGGCACAAAAAAATACATACCAATTTTGTTTGGACAGTTTACCTGTATCTAGTTGGCTTCTGAGGCCAGAATTGAATGTGTTGGTCCAGAGGTCGGCAAGGGTGAGTCAGGGCATCTCTCCACAAGTGAACATCCTCCCTCGGATAAACGTAGCTGCTTGTGTACAGCTTGCAGCTCCCGTTCGGGTCCTTGAGACATTCCCTTTCCTTGTCCAAACCTGACATTGCATGGAATTCTTCTGCAACATTCATGGTTTCGCCCATTAAATCCTTGGAAACTCCATGGTTGATTATCTGCAGTGTTTGAAAAACATGCATTGTTAGTGCATGAAAAAATTGTAATCTAATCAGACATGATATGATTTGAACCTGGAAAAATCCAAACTCTTAGCCAGCTTTCAGAATCTGTCGAATGGTCTCGTCTCGATCGTTGCGCTGAAGATCGATACCGTGATCGATTTTTCCAATGGAACAATGAGGTTGCTGCCGGGTCTTGCCTCCGGTGGCATCACGTAACTTTCCGGCAAAGATCCGTCGTGACACCAGATTGAAATCAGTTCCATGGTTTCAACTTGAATCTAGAGGATTGGGTACAAGAAGTGAAAGGGGGGATGAAAATCCTTGATAGAAAGTTGACCCTTAAATAAACAACTAAAAGGCTTTTCGCCAGCCATAACCATAAGCACTTGCATCATTATAAATCAATGATATGGATACGTACTGATATTGAATTGCGTGAACGATTTAATAAAGTAGTTTGGGGTAAGTAGTTTAGTATCGTTTAAGTAAATTTTAAGTTTGAAATTTTGTGTATGTAGAAAATTTGCGCTCAAAAATTTATCCACCAAAATCAAGTGTACAACGCGAGTAGATCCGCATTAGTTAGGATAAAGCCATATGAACAGGGAGGGTAATAATAATAATAATAATCACATTGCTTTTCTACCTTTCTATATTGACTTAAAATACAAATTATACCCTAACATTTACCTGCTTTCACATTTGGTTATTTAATTTTTTTTTGTTATTAATGTTTTACTGTACACAAAACTTATCCATTTTATCCCAAAATTATTAATTTCGTTAATTTTTGTTTGTCAATCATAATATGCCACATACCACTTCTGATTAAAGAAATGCGATTAATTTTGATGAAAAAAAGAAGATAAATGAGATGTAAGTTTATCAGGTTTATTGTTTTCAGTTTAATTCTTAAGAAGATTATTTTTTTGAACAACTTAAGAAAATTATTTTAATCTAAAAGTGATCTTTATTTGTTTTTAAAATGGTAAATTACATGTTGTCTCTCAAATTTTATTTTTATTCAGATTAGTCCCTAAAATTTATCTTAATCCAAAATATACCTGTATTTATTTTTAAAATTTATAATTTAATTCAATATTATTTTATAATATTATATTATTTTTATTTAATATATTAATATCATCTAATAAGATAACAACACATGTTGTCATCTTATTGGTGGGAAAATGATGAGAAAATATGAAATGCATCCGACAGGACTCAAAATCAAGGACTTCTAGAAAGTAAGCGCAAGGCCTAACAACTTAACCAAACTAGAAACTAATAATTTTATTGACAAAAATAGTATATAACTTAAACTGCAGTTTTATTTTTATCTGAAAATATTAATTTTATAAAAAAAAATTAATCACATATATTTATGAAAACATATTAATTATAAAATAAATAATAAATTAGTATATGGATATATTTGTAACATCGATTGATATAATTATATAATTTTCTTAGATCTAATCCAATGAGTATTTTTACGATTTTAATTTAAGCATATTTCCCTTAAAAATGAAAATTTTATAAACTATTAATCAAATCTAATGTAAAATTGTGCTTTATTGATTTTACAATTTTTAAGAAAAAAATATTTGTTAATATTTTAATTTAACTTTAAGGAAAATATGTTTAAATTAAAATCTTAACAAAAATTTATAAACATTTTAACAAACAATTTGTTAAGTCAATATAGTTTAATTGATGTTATTATTATAATTACATCAATTGGTTTATTTTTAACGTCAATTATTTATAGCATAATTGATTATAAATAGGAAAAAACTTTGATACACGTTTACACATGCCTTTTAGTTTTAGGGGTTAGGGTTTTAGTTTAGGGTTTAAGGTTTAGGGGTTTAGGTTGAAGGGTTTAGAATTTAAGGTTACTGTTTAGAATTTAGTGCATAGGGTTTAAGGTTTAGGGTTTAGTTTTTAGGGTTAGGGTTAAAAATTTAGGATTTGAGTTTTTATAGTGTAAATATACATGCTTGTGTAAAATTAATTTTACACAGCCTGTATATCAAAGTTTTATCCAAATAAATATATATGTAACATCAATTAAAATATATTGATTTATAAATTTATTTATAGCATAGAATAATATATTTTATTTGAACCCAACAAGTGGTCTCAGTAGAAAAAATTGATGGTGTTCATCCTAGGAGACCCAGGTTCAACCACTCTATCTACAAGATATTTGTGCATTGTCAAAAGATTAAGAATATATATGAACAAATACTACCTTGTAATCACTTTTAGACTATTAAAAATAATATATTTCATTTGATTATACTAATATTTCATATTATATTATATTTATTTATATTATAATTATTGTACTTTCATAAATATAATGTAATTAATTTTAACTTGAGTTTAATCTAAATATTACTTTTATTAATAGTGCAATAAAGTATTAGTTTGGTGCACTGGTTAGGACTTGAACTTTTCTTTTCAAGTGACATTGGTTGTAGCCCCCACTACATGCATTTAATGTCTTCAGCCAATAAGACGATGACATATGTCATTATCTAATTAGATGATTTTAATTTATTAAAATAAATATATACTATAATTATTGATCCAAAAATTATAAAAATTTAAAAATAAATAGGGGTTAATTTAGAGACTTGAAATGTCATTTATCCTTCACTTAAGCGGGTTGGTTCAAGTGGTAAGCATTTTAATATTGCTTAAGCAAACCTCGAGTTTAATGCCTTGTGTATGTAAAAAATTCTCGTTAGAAGACCAGCGACGGATCTAAAAATTTAAAAATAAGGTTTAAAATATTTTTTTCTTAAATGGAGATTCTGATTTTCATTTTTTCACCTATACACTCTAAATTAAATTTTTTAAAGAAGAAATTTAACACTAAAAATAAAATTCCCCTAGAAATGGGGGTGCACTTGCTAAGAATTGCCGCATACTGTACTATGATTGGTCAGTTTATTTTAAACATACACTAATTTTTGGAGAGAATTGGATAAGATAGAAAACATTAAAGCCGCTAATAGTAAAAAAAACATAAAATAGCAAAAAGTGTTTTAAGCCATCTTTATTCCAAGATGATGTCTGGATTGGTATTCAGTTCTTGGTGTGAAATGTAAATAATAATGTAATAAAAAAGTGATTTGACATCATAGATTATTCCATGACAGCATGAAATCTCCATGCACTAATAATTAAATCATTTATATTATAATAATTGGCTGAGTGGATGTGCTAAGATGGTGATACCACATTCTTAATACCAATACTTACAAGAATCTCTTAATGCTCTTTTTATTTGGTATTAAGAGATTTTTTAATTAGTTAAATGGTTAAGGATGTTCATTTACTTTTATTTTATGTTGGTTCGAATTTTGATATTTTTATTAAGAATATTTATAAAATAAAATGAAAAGCAAACACAAAAAGAATGGTTGGTTTTTGGTCGCTCTCAAGAATTAGATTAGAGTATTTTTCGGAATGTTGCTGCTTACTTGACGGAGTAGAATATGTGTATTTTGGGCTAAAACTTTTGTTAAAAGGGAACATTTGCATTAGGAATAATAGTTTATGCATAGAATTTCCGATAATCACGTATTAGCAAATCACTGAACGAACAACAAGTCAACAACATGGGTGATTGGAAAAACTAAAATACTAATCCCAATCAACAATCCAATGTTCTCTCCACTTGCGAAAATCAGTGCCAAGAAACTAATATAGATATTTTTTAGGGTAATTATTTCATCATACACATACGTATGAAAACTAAAAGTTTCCACAAGCGTCTTAGTTTTAAGGTTTAAGGGCTTAGTTTAAGGTGTAAGGTTTACGGGTTTAGGTATAAGAGTTTAGAATTTAGGGATAGTAGTTAAAACTTAGGGTTTAGGGTTAAAATGTATGGTTTATATGTTAAAACCTAAATCATCACCATATTACCCTAAAAACTAAACCCTAACCTCTAATCCCTTACACCTAAACCATAAACCCTAAATTCTAACTACTACCCCTAAATTCTAAACCCCTACCCCTAAACCCCTAAACCTTACACCCTAGAATAAGCCCATAAACCCTAAAACTAAAGCACTTATAAAAAAAATTTAATTTTCACTGCCGGTGTATTGAATATAAATTTTTTATTGAATAAGAGTTGTTGTGATAATGTGTGGAATGTAAATTCGACTAAATATAGAACCACAACAGAGAGTCGCTACCTACTGTTTCTTTTGTTAGATGGATTAGCTATTTATTGTATTTTTTGAACAATTTTTATTTAGGGGGGAAACTTGTTTTCTATCTTTTTAATATATGAGAAAATATTTTATACACCGGCAATGAAAAATTTGTTTTCTACAAGTGTCTAGCTTTCAAAGTTTATATGATAGAATTTAGGGTTTGTGGTTAGGTTTTAAAGTTTGAGAATAAATATGATGATTTAAATTTTAGATTTTAGGGTTTGCGATTTAAAAGGGATACACGAAACAACTTTAAAGTTCGTTTGTGGAAGAAAAACTTTTCACTGACAGTATATCAGATATTAACTATATATATTATTTTTTTCCTCATTCTAAACTCAAATTTCTTGGATATGAATAAGATTTTTTTAATGGAACATTCTTTCTTTCTTTCAATACAAGGATTACTCCAAGGAAATCCTAAAATGACAAACTCTAATTTAGTCGGTTATTTCTAAGTTTAAAATTTCAGTTACATGTAAGGAAAGATTAGGTCCCTACAACACCAATCAAAGGATAATACCATTCCATTCCTCAAAAATAAAAGATAATACCATTCCAAGAAAATTTGGTCCCCTACAACGCCAATCAAAGGATAATACATTTTCCTTTAACTTTAAAAATTTTCCTTTGAAAATAGGACACCCTTGTCTATTTACTAGAGAAAATTGTTTGATTCAACCATTCAAACGCCTTTAAATAAAATAAGTTCTAGAAAATTACAATTTGTTTTATTTGCAATGCTGGTGAAAAATAATTTAAAAGATTAGAATATTTTACACCACGTTGTAATGTAGGTAAAATAGTTAATATTCTCTATGCCCTTTAAAAGTTATATTCTCTCTTCCTTTTAAAAGTGTCGTGTGCTCTCACAAAGAGGTAAACGGTTGATTATGAAATATACTTTATTTTCATTGATAGGAATGAAACTCCTGACCTCATAGTTAAAGGATAAGGTGAACAACCACCACACCACACCACATCCCGTATATTTTTAATTATTTTAACTTTGACTTCTTATTTTTTAAAATTTATTATTGATAAAAATATGAAAATATATTTTAAAACCTTTCAGTTAAATAATTATATATATATATATTAAAAATTAACCATTTAAAATAATTATAAAAAATTAAAAAATTAACGAAAAAGTCAATAAAGAAAAACTTTAATGTGACGGATAGAATGAATATATGTTTCCTATTTTTAAAAAATAGTTTCTTTTGTCACGTGTGAATTTATGTTTTTTATTATATTTACTTATTTAATTAAAGGGTTAATGGAAAGAATATCATTTGTATTCTGGCAAATTCGTCAATGCAATGTCTCTACTTTTTAATTGTTCAATGTGTCTCTAAACTTTGCTTTTAGCGTTCTACTCTATCAATGCGTCTAACATCGTTAAGTGACGTGACAAAACAGGTGAACCAGTAAAAGTATGCCACATGACATTTTAAGTTAAAAAAAATAAATGTAAGGACATCTGAACAATTTAACCTTTTTCCGAAAACCAAAAAATAAATACCAAAACTAATGAGCGCAAACCAAATATCACTACCATGTGAATTTAGATGTCACTATGAGTGAATAAAACTCGACTCGATTTTTTTTTTAATTTTAGGGTATTCGAGGCAACTCTTAAAAATTTTGAGTTTGAGCTTGCCCAACTCAAAAAATCAAAAAATTTAACTTTACAGTTTTACGATTTAGTTTTTAATTTCATTTTTCTTCAATTTATCCTTTATTTTAAGTAAATTTTAGACCAAATTTGAACCACATGTTCATGAACGACTGTAGAATACCTATTTAGCTTAACCAATGTTCCTAAATTCGTACTATAACCTTATAAATAACTACAATTAAATTTGTACATAAACTTGACTTGAATAAAAAAAATTCAAATAAAGTTTTGAGTCATAAAATAAGACTTGTCAACTCGAATAACTCGAAATTGTTTTACTCGACTCGATCCGATCGAATGCTCACCCCTAGTTGTGAACGGGAGGGTTTTGGACATTGGTACCTTAATGTTCATCCTAACATGAGAAACAAAAAGATGTTTACTTGATGTTGAAGTGCTATCATTTTCCTCATAGATCGATTTCGTAAGTATTTTTTCACTTTAATTTCTAAGAGAATCATTTGTCTTATACAAGTATTAATTTAACAGATTCAATCTACAAGAAATAAGACAACTTAGTGTTACTAAGCATACTCCTTATTGTCATTCTAACCACTAGAATCTATAATGAGACAACAAAGCCCGTGTATATGATTATGATTTCCTAAACTGAGAAAGAAATCCTTATTCTTTTGATTCTCGTAATGGAGATGTTTCCTAAATTCCCAGCTAGCTCTTCGAGTAGAAGAATTGGGGGAGCCATAATACCCAGTCAAACTCAACCCCAACTATCATTCACTAAATCAATGTGAGTGAGCAAAAAAAAACTTGACAAGGAAACAGAAAGCTTATTCCATTAAAGAGAAAACTTGCTACTTAGGAGAAAAATCAAACACAAACATTAACTCAGTTGGGTGCTTTAAATGACCAGCTAAACATGTATAAGAAGAATAAAATGTGTTCCTAGCCATTTCAATTTTCAAATGACAAAGTCAAGACCAAAGAGACACTGCACTAACATGTAGATTACCGTGTTAAGCTGCCTGAATCATGGTTAAGAGGAACATTGGGTTGCACATTTCTGGAAGCAAGACCATGTTGAGGCAAAGGCAAGGCCTTCGTAGGAAGCAGGTTAGTTGATCTACCATGGGCCTTTGTCTTTAACTCTTCAAGGACTTCTCGTGCTTCTCTGAGTTCCACTTCAGCACTTGGTCCATGACCTTCCCAGGCATCGATTACTCGCTGCTGGAATTCAATTGCAAGGGGATAGCTGCAAAATCCGAAAAATAAAATTTCAGATCCAATTTTAACAACTCAAAGCCAATACACATTGTAATGCAGATTCATTTCGGTTGGTATTGCCACGAGAATGTTTACCGGCAGGCAAGCAATATGGTAACACATCTACATGTGCATCATTCTAGACTCTAGAGTACTAGGCAAGAATAAGAGCATCGTGTATGGATGTTTTGTAATTGTATAGCATACATTAGAATCTAGATACATCTAAATCCAAGTGGTAGTATTTCTGAAGGTAGAAGAATTAAGAACAGCTTAATGAATGTATATGACCATAGAATATCATGTCGTTTTATTACAGTTTTGACCCTTGAAATGTTCACTTTTACACGACTTTCATATCTGTTTACTACTTAAAATTTCCATTTCATTCCCTTTTTTGTATGGCTGAGAGCTTATTTCACTTCAGCACTGCCCCAGGCAACTCTCATGTCATGGTACTCCTGAACATGACCCCCAATAATTTCAATTTACTTACGTTTGAAACCCCTTTTATCCATTTCTTTTAACTCAAATACCAATAGAAAACTAATTAAAAATGTGATTGAACATTAGAAAACAATACTTCAACAGGATAGAAGCATCTACTGTTTCAGTAAAATGCAATCCTCATATTGTTTCTCGTTTAACAATCAAGTATAAGGTAAACCATTTTTTGATGCAAGTTTAGTTAAATATGGCTGTTCAGAGGACTACTCTCAACTTGCCCACAGAAAAAGGCTTCAGAGTTCAGGTAAGGACATAAGCAGACATAGCAAGAATGAAGTCACCACATTCCTAGTGTAATAGCACATATTTGCGATACAACCCCAAAAGTACTTAATGGTAATAGTGCATGCACCGAGAATAAAATCAAAAGGTCAAGCAAAACATCTTACCTTCCCATTGCACTATAAGCCTTGGAAAGATTCTGGCAAGCTTCTATAGAATCCACATGATGAGGACCAAGTGAGACATCCATGATGTCTTTTGCAACTGCAAACATCTGTGCTGCTGACTGAGGCCTATCTAATTCTAAGTATGCTGCCCCCAAATTGTTGTAAATATACCCGACCCCAAAATGCTTGGAACCAAAACTCTCTTTCATTATCTCTGCTGCACTCTCCAAGTATGGAATTGCCTGTGGAACCTCACCTGTCAAAAGAAGTAACCACCCTATTCTAGCAGAAACACTTCCCTCGGAGTGCTGCTCTTGAGGTTGCTTCGCTAGCAAAGCCAATGCTCTCTTTAACAATGAAATTGCAATCTCAAACTCATTCATAGTCTCATATAGCATTGAAATCTCTGAGTATGCCTCAGCAACTTCAATTGGAGAAACCGTCTCTTTCTTGTCAAGAATTCCACAAGCAATCTCCAAACACCTCTTCGAGTCAGCAAATTTTTCCTGATTGCACAGAGCCTTCCCCATTGAAATAAACACCAGAGCTCGATTCTCACTATCTTTGTCTGTCTTCTGAGCTATACCTTTCAAAGTAGTAACAGCCTCATCATACTTCCCCAATGCGATCTGCATATTAGCAGCATCAATTTCTGCACGAAGCAAATCTGAACTAAGGCCCCAGTTCTTCAAAACCTTCTGTGACAACTCATTCTGCTCCAATGCCTTTGCATGCTCCTCCATACCGGTATAAATAACCCCAAGAATCCTCCTATCATGAGCAACCTCAAGCGAATTATGGCCCAGCTCCTTTATATGAATCTCCAGTGCCTCCAAACCAAAAGGCAAGGCCTCCTTAAAATTTAGAACTGAAACATAAGCTTCAGCCAAATCCCTATAAGCCACCCCTAATTCCTTACTATCCTTCTCCAAAGTCATCTCCTTAATTTCCAAAGCCTTTTTAAGGTTCTCAAGCGCCTCCTCTCTCCTCCCCATAGCTGTCTTTACATTCCCCAATTCAAGTTGCACCGCATGCAACACCGGCCTGATATCGTCACCACAAGCCGCCCTCTCTTCCTCTAATCTACCAAGCAACCTATTAGCCCTATTCAGATAGCCTAAACTATCACTAAACCTTTTTAGACTATAATTAACAGAACCCATCAATTGTAAAGCCATGGCAACAAGTAAAGAAGGTTTACCATCTTGGTCCAATGCTCTCAATGCTTTTTCAGCAAAAAACAGAGCCTTTTCAGGGTCTTCACCTTCTTGGTCAAGTTTGAGTCCAATTTTGAGTGAAGCTAAACCCAGCTCTCTCTCGTCAAAACAAGCTTCCATATCTTTAAATGCTTCCAGCATTTCTTCTGAAGTGTTGGCAGACTCAAAAGCTTCCTCAAGATCAGATTTTTCTCTCAGTTTTCTCTGCCTAGAAGACAACTGGGTTGGTTTTTCCACAAGGGTGCCGAGATTACGAGATGGGTTTGTATGGAATTGAAAGATTTTAAGGATTGAGACATGGGTTTTGGCACAGGATTGGATTCGACGGTCTATTGAGTAAAGCAATGAAGAAGAATAAGAAGGCGGCGATGATGGGGAATTAACAGAAACGTAATCTCTGGTGAGGAGAGAGGAAATTCCCCTGAATCTTTGCCGATTGAAGTTTGAAATAAGTGAAAGTGAAGCCTTCCTCATGGTGAAATTGAGAAGTTTTGATGGATTTTGGCCAGTTCGGGGCTAAAGTTCTTCGATTTTGTTAAACCCTTGCAAAACCCCTAAAAATTGGCTTTCTTTGTTTACTGTTTAAGGTTTATTTGTTTAGGATAAATTAATTAGGTAGTTACTAAATTATTATCTCATTTTTATTTTAATTTTAATATTTAGATATTCTTTTAATTTAGTCCGATTTAGACATTATTTTCTCAAGATTCGCACAGTCCAACACAAATCTCCAGCATTGATGTCCCCAATCTAAGATTCATACTTTTCAGAATCTTTGTATTAAAATATTGAAATTTCGAAGTTAACTTTGATCATCCAGATAACAAAGATTCATACTTCTCAAACCAGTGGAGGAAGCTGATTGGGATTAGTGGGTGCCTGTGCCATGGCCCCACAAATTTTTGATAAATTAGAATTTGATTTCTTAAAATGTTTGAAAATTTTAATTTGTTCCACAAAATTTTTAAAAAATACTTAGAAATTTTTTAATATTTTTAACTGAATTTCCTCCTATAAATTTAAAACGTTCTCATTAGATATCTTAAAAATATTAAAATTTTTATTTTTAAAAAATTATAAATTAAACTCTTCAAAATTTTTAAAAATATTAGTTTCATCTTCTATTTTCTATTTTTTTAAGTTGGTTCTCTTCAAACTCTTTTGCCAAATTTCACCGTTGTTTAAAACAAAGACAGTCATTAACTAATTGCATGGAATTAAAGTTTTTTTTTACAAGACTTTCAGTTGAATCTGAGCGAGCGAGATATTATCTTAAAATTATACAATATAATATTGAAGGTATTTTTTATAATTATAGATCGAATAACAATATATAAACATTGAGAGTTAAATACATTATTATGTCAATTATTAAGCAGTCATCTCATTATCTTGTTACAAGTTAATAACACAATAACTTAAAATTATATTGATAAAAATATTTGTAGTCTAGTGATCGAAACATAATTTAACTAATAATCGAGCAACGGTAAAAAATAACACCTAAATGTTGTCGTTTCATAATCAGAGAAAAAATAAGTTTAATATAAAAATAATTACTCAAACTATACCCCTTTTTAATTTTAAAACATTCTATTTACTCATCCGTTAATTTTTAAAGGTGTTCATTTACCGGCGAACAAAAGAACTTCTTCAAGATTCGAACGGTAGAAAGCTTCATCGGCACGAGGGAAGCAATATACTAAAAACAAGATCCATATGATGGTGGAAGAGAGAGATCAACGAGAAAGAAATAAAAATTTTTTTGCCTGATTCATAGACTTCGAGACAATTTTCGGCAAAATGGAGGTCAAATCTGAACTCAGGGGGTCGAGATGAAATGGCTGGTAAAATTTAGGACCGTACAACCATAATTTACGGTTGTCGACGGTGGCGTATAACGACAATGAGCGGTGGACGGCGTCCACATCATAACGTTGTTAAAAAGTTAACGGAAAAGTGACAAAAACGTTCAATGTCTAAACTTTAGTGAGTAAATTGAATGTTTTGAAATTTCAATGATCAAAATAGGTTTGTGAGTAAAGTCGGTGATGATTTACGCAATTTACCCTTTTAATTTTAAATGTCTAATGTTTTATTTCATTAATTTTAGGCCTCTGACCGTTAACAACTATTTAAAAATTTTCATTATCCAACCAAAACATGACACATCACTTTGATTTTAATTTCTTTTTCATTTTAAAAAACCTTAAATTTTCCAAAACTCATAAAACACCCCTAAATCTTTAAATCCTCAAATTCGACCACTATCGTCACCTTTCATCACGTTGCCGACGATAAAATGAACACTCATCTTCTTTTCATAAGACTCATACACCGTTCGTCTTACAGTCGATCGTCGTTTGTTGCTCATCATTTTTTCACGAACGATATTTTTTCGACGCTAGACACATCGTTCGTCGACTTTTAACGACGCGAGGGTGAGTAAATGATTGTAGGAGTTCAGTGTCGGACGGGTGTGGGCACGTCAATGACGATTGGCGACGTCAATGACTAAAATTAAGATTTGAGACTCAGAACTTTGAGGATTTAGGGGTTTGAAGACTATTTTAAATTTTTTTGAAAATTTTAAAATTTTTAAAAAATTCTAATTTTTTTAAATAAAATAAAATATGTAACATATTATGTTTTGATTGATTAAAAGAATTTTTTAAACGGTTGTTAACGATCAAACACCTGTAATTAACGAAATGAACATACTTTTACTAGAAAAAACTTTAGGCGCCAAAAGTCCAAAAGAAGTATAATAATTTGGACACTTATTTGTATACTAAGCCAAAAAAATAACTAATTTGTCAAAGGAAAAATCTTTGATACACAGGCCGTGAAAACTTTCGTTTACACATGCCTTTTAGTTTTAAGGGTTAGAGTTTTAGTTTAGAGTTTAGGTTGTAAGGTTTAGAATTTAATATTAGTGTTTAAAATTTCGTATATAAGGTTTAAAGTTTGATTTTTAAGGTTAAGGTTAAGAATTTAAGATTTAGGATTTTATAATGTAAATACACGAATTTGTGTAAAATACACCTCCTGTGTATCAAATGATCAATGGCTTGTTTAAAATGATCAATGGCTTGTTTATACACAGATCACAAAGCTAACAGTGAATCATTTTAGCATCTTCCTTCTAAATCTTGAGCTGAGGCCTTTCAAGAACTAACCCCATAATGAATCTATATACAACAAAGAATACGTTCTTCAGAAGTACAGTACCACACAACAACAAACTAAGTGCTTTATAGATCAATTGATGCCTGGAAGCCTTAAATTTAGAATGGGAGTTTCTGGAGGTCCACTGTAAATATCATCGAAATGAAGATTTACATCCTCTTCTCCAGCTTCAGATCATCCAAGTAAGTTGTCCGGGATAACTTCTGAGAATCCCTCCAATCAAGGAATTGATCGTTCTCTTCTACACTTCTCTCGGAGAAGTTATCGTAGGGGTGGTTTGAAGGATAACGGTTGAAGTCGGGAGGCTCAAGGAAACTTGTTTGGGGTTCTGCACCGTGTGAACCAGTTCTAAGCCACCAACTGCTCCGTGCGTGGTGCACCGTTTCATTTGTATCGTGATGCTGAAGTACACTCTCACGGAAGAAAGGAGCTAACGTTGAAGCTTCAAAATGCGGCCGTGACCCGTCATCAAAGAGATGCGGCCGGTATTCTTCATCTCTTGCTTCGTTATGTGTTGTGTTGGTCGGCGCCCAATAATCACCATGCTGTTGCTCAGCTGGTTCTAATGGCCTTGTTGCAGTGTCTCTTCCATAACTGGGCACATGCTGAGCTCGAGAGGTGTAATACCAATCTAGAAGATACGGGTGATTCTTTTGATCAGCATCAAGTAGCCATAAAGAACCCATATTGTAGCCCGTGCACGGAATATTCTGCTGTGTTTCCATTGATAGAAGGCCATTTCTATCACCGTAAGCTCTCGGTGGACTACCTCGCCAATATCTACCTGAAGAATATGCATGTCTAGCTCCCTGCCCTTGCAACATTTGCTCCCTGAAAGTTCTAATATTCGACAGAAACTGCTTACCCTGAGCATCCGGTTCCCATGAAGGGTAGCTACTCTGGAAACTGCAATCACAATAAAATAAATCAAAGATGAAATTATACATTAGAGGAGATTCGATGCAATATAAAATAACGGAAAAAGAAATTGCGAAAGATTTGGGGGGAAGGGTAATAACAACAATGGCATTTGAAGCAATCGACCAAGAAATAAAAGTAAGCTGTGGATAAACGGCATTTCTTACAAAGCATTAGCATATTCAAAGCTTGCTGTCGGCTTTTATCACAGAGAATACTCGATGGAGGGGAAATTCTAAACAGCTATGGAAATTGAAGAAAAAATTGATGGACGTGACTTAATTAGCATCAATATTAATATAAAATTTAAGGTGATTTGGATTTACAAAACTATATTCACCAAGCAAAGAGCAAGAATGATATGTGCAGATGAACGACAGCAAGAGTAGAAATTCGATTAACCTAATCTTACCTCAAGAATGATTTCTCCATTTTCCCCTGGGAGCTCCTCTGGTCACGGGGTGCATTGTGCGGAGAGCCATAATTACCATTGCCATGGTTTTGGAAAATCAAAGACACTAAAACTGCAAACAAGGAAAGGAATAATTGTTGGTCACATCTCGATTTAGCGGAACATGAATTAGCTAGAAATAAACTGGCATAAAAAAAATCTCTACCTGCAAACATGACCAACACCTTCAACATCCACTGTAAAATCTGCAATGAACTGTAAGATATCATCGACCCGCTGCAAAATAAACAAACATTTTAGTTCAAAAATTAAGATGTCAGTTATATGACAACAGAAGAAATAATGTCCGGAAAAAACCTTTGGTACAATAAATAGAAGCAAGAATGGAGTGAGGAAGATTGAGGCCATCTCCTCCAGCAACATCATTCCAGTATACTGCATCACAACATTAAAAAAATACATCAAGTAAAAAATAATTCAGAAAGCCTGAAGTAAAGAGAAAAGAACCAAAGATATTTTATTACTGGTAGTTAAAACATCAATATTGAACAAGCATGCAACTCCTAGATTACTGGTAAAAAAAGATATGAATCAAGCTGATTACCTGAAACAGAGTTTCAAACTCTATTCGGACTGTTTCAGTATTTTCTTTACCACGGCATCTCTTTGGCATATAATGTGTATGTTGCACCACCATGGACATTGCTCCTTCTGGATCAAGGACCAAAAGTTCATCTGTTACAGCAGCCCGGCTAATAGCTGTTATGGTTCCAAAAACAGCCGCATACCAAAACAAGTTCCAACCAAATATCTATACATTCAAAAACAAAAAATAAAATTAAATAAATAACAGAAACGAAATACAAATTTAAAATGCAAAAGATAGAAGTTCAAAAACATTACATGGCCCTCCAACAAAGATTCTTCCAGGAAGGCAATGATGATCAAGACAGCAGCAAAGCCGCCAGATACAAATGAGATAAACTTTGCAATGATAGAAATAATTGGTGAGGGGAATTGCTTTAGGTACTCGGATGCATGCATTGCACTGCTATTAATCCGATGCTTGAATAAATGGTCAACCTGTAAGACAAAACAACATATGCAAAAATACAGTATTACAGTATGTGAAAACAAGAGAATCTAGAGGTGTAAAATATCCAACTGAAGAAACAATTGTTGTCATCTATTTTCACAGTAGGTTCCTACCTACCTACCTATATATATATACATATATTAAAACATTTGCAAAAACACAAGAATGTAACTTCAAACAAATGACTAACACTCAAGAGTCCTAGTTCGTAATAGCAAACTTTTGAGGTTAGGTAGTGGATCAATCCTTAGAAGGGTGGATGATGATACCTCATTGAATTCCCTAAACATCCACTTTGCCAAATTTGACCATCTCCTGGATGAAGCTGTGCTTGGGTGATTACAGAATTGTTCAGCATGTCTTAAGAAGAGATAAACCAGCATGAATATAACAAGGAACGGGGAGAGAAGAAGCATAGCAAGCCCGACAACCATGAGCCTCTTCTTCAATGTTCTAGGATTAGAAATGAAGTCCCTTCTAATATAGAAGTTTCTGTAAAAAAAGAAAGAAATGCATTCCCAAAAGAAGTTGGTCATAACCCCCCTAAAATTTAGTAACTTTCTTTCCTTTTCTTTTATTCAAAAAGGAAAATCTAATAGCAAATGTTTTGGCTAAAAAGATCAAAAAGACCTCAAAAACTTTGTCAATGTTAATTTCAGCATAATATTTTGAAATTTGAAGTAATTCATAAATTTGTTTCTTACTAAATATAGAAAGAAAATGGATCAGTTAAACCTTTACAGAATTTTGACATTTTTCAAAGAGGTCCAACTCAAGAAATCACAAAAAGCAGCAGAAAAAACCAAAGAAAAATTATTGTAATCAACTCTTTCTAGCTACTTATGAAACTATATCAACCATCAAAGACCCAGCATTACCAAAAGTCAAAAAGTCAAAGACTATGTAGGAAAAATGAAATAGAGGTGTTCTTAAAATTAAAGCACCAAAATCAACTATTATGTGCTGAAACCATGTACGGAATGATGCAAAAAAAAAAATACATAATGCCTTGACCACATAAATGTCAAAGTAACATAGACACGGACCAGTTACGCAGAGTTACCACAACAGCCCCTCCCAACACCAAAAATACATTTTGCTATGCCTCTTTGCACAAAAATGATGGTATAATATTCTTGAAAATTAAATATTAAGCATTAAAAAATGAAGAGATAAGTAATTTCATGACACTTCCATAAATTACTTCACTAAATATACGCGTTGGAACAACATACATAAAGCAGAAAGTCAAATGCTCATTGAAAATTAGACATACCGGTCAAACATGCTCTGCAGTATACACCAATTTAAGATCCATTCAAGTGTCTTTGTTAATATTAGACGATGTTGCATTCCATCAGGGCCAAGTTTGAAAGTTGGACCGGCACCCGGAACCCAGGTTGAGAGAGGAAAGGCAAGCACTCCTTTATTAAGCATTCCAATCAAGTAGTTCTCCTTCCGCATCAATCGCATAACCACATCATGAGCAGAAAGATCCTTGACTACAGATAGTCGCTGGGTGATTTGTAATCGGACAACCCTTTCAAGGATCGTTTCCCAAGGCATGGTTTGAATTTCATTGTCAGTAACATGGAGACTGCAAAATATAATTTCAAAAATATAATAATATTCATTATACATTTATAAGAAGCTGCTAATGTACCAAATGCAAAATTAATGCTTCCAGTGTATCTTCCAACTTATCAAATATAAGCTTACCTATCATAATAGAAATGACGAATTCCAAGAGTATCCTTCAATTGTGCAAAAAACCTCAGAAAACAGAATATCCAGTAGATGGAAAATAGCCCCAAATATCCAACGATAATTGCTTTTGAAAGTGTTAAAGGGGTTAATGGGTGCTGGTGAAGAGCTTCCTTAGAAAGATCACATTGCTTACTTCCAGATTCAAACGCATCCACACCACACTTTGCATTTCGGAGACCATTCCAATCAACAAACAATAAGAAAAACCCAGAGAAACATATGGTAAAGCCTAGGCTCAGGAGTTCAACTATCCATTTTATAATGATGCACCAAAGGCCTTTCTCACAATAGTAGCTATAGACCCGTTCAAAGAACAAGTCCAAGTCAGCAATCGGTTCCACATTCAGAGTCTCACCATTAAGTAGCCCTGAAGGGCTCTCACTACCAGGACTTGGTGGTACTCTTCCATAACCAGATAACTCAATTTCAGGAGGAACATCATTTAGTAAGCCTGTTGTCAAAGAGGATTCACCGCCCCATCTCCACTTAAATATTCCAAGAGAATTAGCAGCCTTTTGCCCATGGAACATCATTTATAAATCTTGATGGCAGGGAAAAACAACCAGTCCACCTCAAAACCCAAATGTTTAATGCAAAATTCTGCCAAAAAGAAGAAAATAGAACAAATTCATTTTTGCACGGTATGTAAGCACATGCTCACATGCACTGAAAGCGAGGGAAATAGAAGAAAAACAGAAAGCTAACCCCTTATAATGTGCATCAGAACAATGAAGCGGCTAAACAACATTATGAGGTACACAAAACTTAGCGGATATCATTTTAATATAAAATTCAACTACCGAAACAAAAAATAGAACAAGAAATGAAAGAAACAAATCATTACAAAAGATTTTTCCTAATCCTTACAGTAATTAACTAAAGTTCAAATACCTGCAAATCATAAGCTGAACAAAACCACAATCTTTCCTTAGAACAACCAGCTGGCAGCAAGCTACAGGATGCAGCAATTTGATCCAAGAAACTTAATTCCGATCCTGAACACAATTAGTTACGACTGAATGCACAAACATTATAAATAAACCATAGAACATAAGTAAATGAATAATATATGGAAGAAAAACACCAAGCTGAGATAAAAATTTTAGCAGATGAATTGATGCTTATCCTTAGCAAAAAAAAAAGTTCTATACATGCTAAGATAGAAGATAAATCCTGGCGAATTTTAAGTCATACATGAAACAAAATAAAAACAAACGGCTTAAAAGACAAAGCTAACCCAAACCCAAATTATATCCATATAAATTCTGCAGAAGAAAAAGAAAGTGGCAGAACCAAATACCACGCCAAGATTATCCGTTCATGAAATAAATAACAAAAAAGTATTGGAATTTACCTCCGACCCACCAACGAGCAGCTCCAATAACACCGGAAAGAACAAAAGAGGCCAACACCCACCAAGGATTATTCCACCAAAAAAATAAAAAAAACAGAAGCTTGAACGTTGCAAGGAGAACTCCAAGAAAGAAAAAGGAAGAAGGAGAGAGGGTTTGTTGCGTGGAAGAAAATACGAAACGAAAGATTCAATTTCTTTGAGTGAATCTTTTTTTAAAATTACAAAGTCAATCAATTTAAGAAGTTAAAGAAAAGGGTGTGATTGGGGTTTTCTTCTTCTCCAGCTCCTCTGTAAAAATTAAAAAAAAATAAGAATGAATGAAGGAGACGTGAAGGTGAGTAATACCTCTTGTAGTTTTTTGTTAAAGCAGCCGAAGGAAGGCAAAAAAGGGAGTACTTTCCGTCTTCCTCTTCTTGTTTCGGTGAAAGCCTAAACTTTTGGACAATGAAGAAATATCTTGGCCTGCAACATCATAAGTCCAACATGTTTTAGTTTAGTTTAAACCGAATGTTAGAACGTAAAGACCAATGGGCCTTTCCAAGAAATTCGGAACTCTCTTTTAATTTGTTGGGCTATTTACAAGTTCATTTTGGGTCATATGGGCCCATATATAATAATATATAACCGTTTACGCTGATCTCCAAACAAGCCTTCAAAGAACCCGCGGGATATAACGTAACAAATTGGCGGGAATACACGTGTCAAGCGTAGATAGCCGTTCCTTCCCGCCAAGCAAAAGAAAACCCTCTTATATACTCGCACTCTTACTTCCTCCGCCGTAAAGTCACCATTCTTTTTGCCTGTTTTCAATCTGCTCTGTGAATTTACAGTTATGAACTCCTCAGATTCTCTCATGTCAACCCCTTTGAAATCCAAGGCTTCCCGGAGCTTAACCTCGAAGTCTCCGGTTTCCAAAACCCCAGAAAAGCGCTTATCCCAGCTCCCCAACCGTGCTCGTAACCGTGGGGTTGCCCTCTCCATTAAGGAGATACGGCAAGTGGCTCAGACCCGATCTAAAGCTCCGACGGACCAGGTCAATTCGGCCCGAAAGGAGATCTTATCCTGGCCCACTGAATCTCCTCCACCCAAAGCCTCCGGTCGCCGTCCCGATAAACTCCCTGAAAAGTAAGTCCGCTTGTCACACTCACCCTAATTTCCTTTTTTTTTTAAATATTGTTATTGATTGAAGGCTTTTGGAACAGGTACGAGATGTTGTGCGAGTTTTACAATAGCTTAGATTCTGCAATCCGGCTGCTAAGATCGAAGGGGTCGATGCCCACTTTTACAAATATCAGCCCCAAAATAGAGTGTTTAACTGATAGGTAATTTCACCTTATATTGTCAGTTAGTTCTGGTTAATAGGTTTTTTTTCCTTTTTAAATTCTGCGCGGTTTGTTTATTTGGGTATTTCATTTTGGGGGGTTTGATGTTGTTTTACAGGAGGTTTTTATACAGTCACTTGGCCCAATTGAAGCATATTTTACCGGAGGCGATTGAGATAAAGAGAATGCTTGTGTTTGATGAGATGACTAGTTGTATGAAACCAGATCTCCACGTAAGCATCATTCTGGATGCGATTGACTTTGGGGACAACTCGAAATCCGAGACTAAGAATCTGAAGTTAAGGAAGGTTTTTCGAACTCGGCTTGTGGACTATAGCAATGCTCATCCTCGGGTATTCTTTTCAGCATAGTAGTAGTCTTTGATTTTGCACGGAAGTAGTTTGCTGGTATGCATGTTTAGATATCGATAGACTATGATGGATGATTTGGAGCATTAGATTTGATTTTAGTTCTGAAATGCTTGTTGGTTTACTCTCAGTTGAAGATGGAGGGAAGCTCTTAACTGATAAAAGGACTGATGGACTTTTAAATTCTTGTTGGTTTACTCTTAAGCAGCAGCTGCAAGAATTAATACTTGTTTGTAATAGGCCTGTTAGTTAAATTTAGCATTCTATATCTTAAACTTACCTAATGTTCTTTTCCCTGTAACAATGACCACTTATTTAGAATGTAACAAATCTTATTGTGTTGTTCCTAGATGAAAACTTTTACCTGTAATTGAAAATGAAAGCTCGTAATAAGTAAAGTCTATAGTGGCTAGTTCTATTCAGCAATAGCCATTTAATATGTTCACAATAGGCCTAAGTGAAGAAAGCCTTGTTTATAAAGCCTGCATTTTTGGAGAAAACAAGTACCATGCTGTGTTGACTTCAATTATTGTGCTTCCAGGGTGATGAAATTCCAGAAGAAGATCTTCCAGAGCCATTCAATCGGTCAAAGCAGAATTTGCAACTGAATGCATCAACAATTGATACACTCACAGAGCAGCAATACTTGGCAGTGCATGGTGAAGATATTCAAAATGAAATAGAGCCACATCCATCCAATCGAACAAAATCCAATTCAAAGCTAGCTCCAGAGACTTTACCTGGTGCCGTTAATGACCAGCAACCTGTGGTAGCTTCACATCTATCTAGATCATTTAGAAAGCGCTTTTCCCTGAAAGCCACAAACAAAGGTCAGGAACCTTTGCAAAAAGTACCAGAGATACGTGCCGACAGATCTGCCTCCAGTGGTGACACTACCTTCGCTCCAACTCCATCCCCAACTAAGTTCTTATCTAAACAAACTACCAGTGAGAAACAGCCCAAAAATTGCCTCCCTGCAACTCCAATCAAAGAGTTAACTCCATTGAAAACTGAAGATGAGTCCCCTAAGAGAGCTGCTAGTATTGATTCCACTCCTGTGAAACTCTTGTCAACTCCTGCCAGGCTGATGACTGCCACACCTACTCTACAGCCACAGAAGAGATGTTACATGAGCCCAGATGAGGTTTCTGCTACTTCATCAAACAAGCTGGTACGCCGACCACCGCGTACCAGGTCCTTGAAATTTGAAGAGAAGCTTGTTGATGAAGTGCATGAGATGGTGGCAGATATTGACAAAGATGATGTTCTTTCTATTTTGCCTGAAAGTCTTCGGCATTCAGTAAGCCCACAAAATTCAGTTGGAAGTGAAATTAAATAGTGCATGGGATTGTAAGGGTGGTTTGGCCTTGATTGCATGAGTAAAACAACATAGGTAACCGTTTATTATCCCCTGCAGATAATGGAGAAAGAGAGGAAAGCATTGGAGCAGCGAGATCCAGCAATCTCACAAGCAAAGAGACGGCAACGAATGATTGCCTGCCTGCCTAAGCTCTTCAACATGATTCACTATTTTTTCCAGTCCATAAAGCGCTCGGTTATTACGAAAGAGGAGCTTATGCACAAACTAATTGCTGGCCATTGTGGTATTTCAGATAGAGGTAAACCTTTTTGCTAAACAGTTTGCATCTCATGATATTTGATTGGATTATGAAAACATTTGCTGAACTGTCTTTGATCTTCGTTCACAGGAGAAGTTGAAGAGCAGCTAAAGCTGTTGCAAGAGCTAGCTCCAGAATGGATACATGAAAAGATGGCCTCTGCTGGGGATGTACTTGTTTGGTAAGTCTTGCTAATTTATTATCCTCACAAAATCTAACAAATGTTTGTATTTAAGAAAATGCTAAACAGTTTTTGGTATCCCATTATTTGCAGCATCAATAAAGTGTCAAGCCCAGAGTCAATACGAATGCGTCTCCAAGAGGCAAAATGAGTGGAGAATCAGTGCTGCGTTTCATCAAATTATTTATATTGACAGCTGGAGTTAGAAGTTTCTGCCTAGGTTCAGCTTTTGTACACAATTTTGATGTATGTATAACCATATTTATGTATTTAGATGGTAGGAATGCTAAGATGAAAGCCACTATTGACTTTGATCCACTTGACTGCTTTTGAGTTTTGCAATTTACCAAAATAGCTATAAAACAGAATTGATTGCCAATATGTTATTTTCCGGCCTGCAAATCATCTGAGATGGTTTTAGCCATTTGTTTTATTCAAGTTCTTTCTTTTGGATAAATCTGGACACATCAGTAGGTTTTCTCAGGTTATCGTATTACTCCAGTATAGATGTTTAAAAAGACTCTTATGGCTAGGATACAAGTATTTAATTACAATTAGGAGTTTAACCTAAATAAAAACAACTTAAGATAAGACTCTTTCGCACGTGATAAAACTTTAACTCTATCTCTAACTCTTTACAGACTATTTACAAACAATAACTTTGATCAACTCTTTATAGACCCAGATTGGATAGGAACTTTTCGAAGACTTGTTTGGGAAGTGCTTTAGTAGAACATCAACAAGCTTATCTTATGTAGGAACATATGTCAAGCTTGCTATACCACCATTCACTTTCTTAGTAATAAAGTGTCTGTCAATCTCCACATGCTTTGTACGATCATGATGGGTTGAATTTTTTGCTATTTGTTGAGATATTTGATTTTGATATAACTTAAAGAAAAATGTTTTTGGGCTTAAACTAAATTGCAAAAATATTTTAAATGTCCGTAAACTTGAAAAATGTATTTAAAAGTTTTTCAAAGGGTTTTTGACATGTTTTAAATGATTTTAAATAGCCAAAGTGTAAAAAACAAGCTCTGAGTACCGGTACAGGTTAACCCGTACGGATACCTAGAGTGCCCGGACCGGTACGACTCTTTGAGTATCGATACACTCCTTTGTCCCCAAGTTTTGATAAATTTCAGTAGCCAATTTGAGTACCGGTATGGCTTCAATCGTACCGATACCCCTGTATTGTGTACCAATACCCTTTGTATTAAATGCTCCAATGGCTATTTTTCTTAAGGCAAGTACTGATAGGCCTACGCGGGTAACAATACGCCCTGCTCCAGAAGTGCATTTATTGCTGGAATTAAAGTCCCTAATGGCTCCAAAACATCCCTAACGACTAGTAACGGTCAATAACTTATTAGAGGACTTAAAGGGACCTTCAAGCAGCCATGTAACAACAAGAAACAATACTACCAACATTCATGTATAGAGAAAGTGTTTTTGTGCTTTAATTGTCAATTTCTTTGTAGAACATACTTGTGAGCTTAATTGTTACATATGCTCAAGTGTTATATTTTGGGTGAGAGCTTAATTGTGCAAACACATTGCCTTGTAAGGGTTTTTATTGTTTTTTAATTTGTAGTCTCTTTGTAAAAGAGTGTTTATAGACTTTGGGGTATAAGTCTAGGTTTGTGAGGGTTATCTCCTCGATCCAGGAAAAGTAAATTTGTAGAAAATTCTTAGTGTAGATAGCTAAGGTAGTGAAGGTAGACTTGGTTTAGAATTCGAACCACTATAAATCATCGTGTCTCAATTTTTATTTCTTAGCCATTCATCCACCCAAGCAAAAATCTAATTCTCCCATTCTTGGCTATCTCGGTTGATCAAACGAGCCTCTCAACAATTGGTATCAGAGCTTCATCTTTACACCAGATTAACATCCTAGAGTTGATCCTTGAAGTGCTCAATCATTCTACATCAACCAGAGATCATGGCGCAATCCATAGACAAGCCTCCTTACTTCAACAGTGCCAACTACTCCTATTGAAAGAATAGGATGATGTTCTTCATGAAGGCCAAAGACTACCGTCTTTGGGATATTGTTCTTGATGGCATGTCTATCCTTCAAAGAAGCAAGACAGAATAGAATGTGAAAGATCGCAAGAAGATGGAGATAAATGTAAAGGCCTTGTACATTCTCTTTTGTGCACTTGGTCCGAAAGAGTACTTAAAAGTTTCTTCTTGTGAAAATGCCAAGAAAGTATGGGACAAGCTTGAAGTTACATATGAAGGTACAAATGAGGTGTGCTTGAGCCATTGATGATTAAAGTTGAAATTTTAGAAGCTCATGACACACAAAAGAGGAATGACACTTGAAGAAGGAATGATTCACATCCTACCTTGGTTCAAGTGGTAAAATTTATTTTCATGCAATTGCTTGATCATGCCTATATTGTTTGATTTTGATGATGATCTAAGCATTTTTTTACTCCATGTTGTGCATAATTGCATATAGTTAGGGGAGTCTCAAATTGCATGAATTACATGTTTTTGGCCTCTATGCTTGATTTCTATGTATATGGCCATTAACTTGTAATGTTTGGTTGATTTTGACAAAATCCATGCTTGATTTGATCTATATATATTATCTTGAGAAACATGTTGATTAAAATGTAGCTTATGTGTTCTTTAATGCATATCTAATCCTCTTAAAGCCTTTGGATGTTCTTAGGATATCATAAAAAGGTTTTTAGAAGTGTTTTGTTGCACTTTTTACCAAAGTTGTTCAGCCGGTATCGGTAGCGCCCTTATCGTACCGGTATTGTATTGGTCTTGTACCGATACAGATAAATCCGTACCGGTACGCGTAGACAAAATGAGACTATTTTTTGCCCTTTTTGCCATGCCTTGTATGCTTATTTGATTATTTCAAATGTAACGCCCTCAGCCTAGATGTAAACCCAAAACAAAAACCATAAAATTTTCTTTTCAAACAGGATCAACCCATCAAGTTGCAAAATCATTTAAAACCAACGATCAAAATAAATATATATATGTAGATACAATATTACGTAAGAGCTCCAATTTAAATTTAAGATATTTGAAGGTACAATTTAAATAGTACAATTTTAAAAATAATAATTGCAGACTCCACATGTAAGGTCCTATGAATACATAGCCCACTAGACTCAAATACCGTATTCTGAAAACCACCACGTGCTAGAATCCCAGTCTGACAGTGTTTCACGATCCCGCGATCCAACTGTCAACCAACGCACGGAAACAACGATTTCGAACGCTGAGCTTACAAAGCTCAGTGATACACATCTACTCTATTGTACTTCATGCTAATCATAAACGTAAGCATACAAGCTAGTACGAGTAATAAGGAAAGATAAATAAACATGTGGTGCTACCATAATCGCCTAAACACATGCCATAAACAAACAGCACCTCAACAACATAAAAGTAAACAAACCAGGAGTGAGGCCTAATGTCACCCGACATTGGGAGACCTACCCATGCTCGAAATCTCATATCGAGCGATAAACTCGGAATCTCACATCGAGTCTTCGCTCGGAATCTCACATCGAGCGGGGCTCGAAATCTTGCATCGAGCAAATATCATCACCCAGAATCTCACATTAGATAACCTTCATTTCATCACTCGAAATCTCACATCGGATGGCCTTCATGTGTTGCAACACTCACTCAATGGGTATCCGGATCCCACCAAACAAAGACTCATAACTAAACTAGTGCCCTACCTGGCACACAACCATCAAACGACCCACCAAGGGTCCTTATTGTTTCTATTACAACCAATCAAGCTTTACCGAGTTGTTACGTTTTATGGAAGAGTAATACAGTTCATTCTTATCAATTCACATATTCTCATCTATTACAGTAATAACCACTTGTTAAACATATTCGTCAATTTCCATCATCAACTAACATTTAGGCTAAATAGTATTAATTATCGATTCCATAAGCGATTATCGAGTATATGCTGATATTAATTACGATACCTTATTCTACTCCTAAAGCTTATGAGAGTCATTATAGTTTGTTTCCAGCGCATTAAAATCACTTAATTGAACATATTATTATTTCCAGGTAGTACAAGAGGAATCATCATAAATCAGTCATACAATCAGATTGTCATACGGATGTTCAAACAATCCTATACGGTCTCTATAGCTCATGATAGACTCAACATTCTCAAGCTCATCAAGTATCATAATAATTATCAAATCTTACAATAACAGTACCGACGCATGCGTATTACTTATCTCCTATTTTGCAACCACTAACATGCAAGGCAATTACACTTATGATGCTCATGAAACATTTCAGAGTTCGAGGTGTACTAACCTTGTGCTGACATCATTAAAATCCTCATCCTAGCTTCCTAAAATACCACTTGGTCCGATAATCGACCCCGATCAATCCTCGCATATCAACAATTAAGAAAACACTTAAACTCCAAACACCTTCTAAGCCAAGCGAAGGGTCAAACACATAAAACAGCTTACCGGGTTTTAATTTCGCAAAACAGATTGTGCCATTAGATTCGGAACGTCGAGAAACCCTAGGGTAGGGTCCCCCAAAAAAAGTCAATGCCAGTCAACGACGACGGTCGATGGTGCGGTGTGGCGCGGCTTGGCTCAGCTCGACTCAGCTTGGGCTGAGTCAGCTTGGTCTGACTCGACCGAGTTGGGCCGAGTCCACTCGGGTGGCTCGATCTCTCTGGTGCTGGACCACGCCTGTGCGCAACGGCTCCGACGGCCTCCGGCGACCAAACTTCATCGTCCGACTGTTCTCAAGCCGGTGAACTCTGTGGTGGCCTCAGTTTCTTGATTCGAGCCCTCTAACCCCTTGAATAGCCCAACCCAAAACTTCTTCTCTCTCACCTACTCTGACGGCAACTCTAACGGCGGTGATGCTGGTACCGGCGAACTCGTCTCGGCGAGATGAACACAATGGTGATGGCGATGTCACGATCGGACTGCTAGATCTCCATAGATCAGAGTTTGAAATTTTCACCCCAAACTTTTCCTCTCTTTTCTCTATCTCCCACCATTCCCATCTTTTTTTCATTTTCTCTATCTTCCATCATTCATCTTCCCTCTTTCCAACCACCCAGTTACTATTTAAAATTCAAACAACCTTTTTTTCCTTTTTTTCTTTCTATTTTCTTTTTCCATATCTACCCTTAAGCCAAATTACACATTTTAATTGGGTAATGAACCGCAAGCCCAATACTTGGTCCAAGACCCGATTCGTTAACCCAAAATCCAGGTCGTTACAACTCTCCCCTCCTTAAAAGAAATTTTTGTCCTCAAAATTTGCATCTATAACCGTGAATATACCAACCCTCCCAACTCTTCGGCATCCCCAAAATCTCCCGTCGCGCCACTCTAATCTCTCACAACACTTATCAATACGACCATGCCCTCTAAAGGTACAAACAAAGCCTCAACTGATTCCTTTCCATTAGAGGATTTCATCATCGCTCGGTACATCACAACGACAAGCCAAAACCTAACAGTGCCTTGACAAAACGTCACACAAATGCTTCATCAAAGAAACTTAACTTACTTTGTAGTATCCCAAAATATTGTCGCACATGAATTCTTCTATTACAACACACGGTCAAAATGATAAAAGGTTAAACAACCATTGCATCCAAACTAAACAACTATTCTCGTAGTAACTCTCTGATGGAGACTCTGACATCTAACGACATTCCCTTCTAAAACATCGCTGGTCGGGCGCCAACCTTTGAAACAAATGACACCCCAAACTCGTAAACAAACCATACAGACTTCCTATGCGACTCTTATCCTTGCCAAAGATATCAAACGGTACTAATCTATAACTATACCATTACTAAGAGAAATCCCATCAAAACTGTGCACTCATAATCCTTTGCAAGATTCACGATCGTTTATTTAATTTCCACCGATGAATACCACAACATCCTATCAACCTTGAGGAGCTCAATACTTATCTCTTAACTGATAGCAAGCATCTACTTGTTACTATCTCAACACACAACTCTACACTATTTTCTGAACACGTGACGAATGCTTACCGTCAACTATCGCTCTCAAAATTTGGTGTATACCGACCACTGTACTTTAAGAGAGAATCCCTTACCTTGATACGTCTTTTCCAGAACACCTACCATAATATTTCCAAAGCTTATTGGCGACCATCGTACCCAAATTCAATCGTAACATTGTATCCTCTTAACTAAAAATCAGATGCTTCTCCTTGTGGCTCCCAAAGCAAATCAACTCTTAACTTAAAACGTGCTAACAAACACTCTGGTACCAATACTACACCGAGCTAGTATCGACACTCTTTTACATGACCACTATTTAGGATAGCCCCACATAACAACATGATACTCCGAATCTTGTTACTCAATACGATCCACTACTTATTTAGCTCACTTTGCTTAGATGGTGATCGACTACACTGTCAACGGTTTTTTTACATACCTTATGCCATGTCATTACCGAAACCGCAACTCCCTTAGAGATCAAGTACTTCAAACTTTACACTTTTAGAGGAACACAACCTTTTTCTTCTGGCACCAAAAGTACAGCTCTAACGGTACAACAAAACATCTTTGAAAATCTCAAAATCTCATTCCACTCTAATCAGGTCCATTCCCCTGTCATAACGAAATGACCTCACGTAGCTCGGGTTTCCACCAGTGTCTCCCAACTCGTTCCGAAGAATCTATGATACAATCAAAAGCATCTACGAAGTTTCGGTCCTTGCTTCCTTAACGGATTGCAATGCCATTAACCTTTCCCCACATACACGGTCTTTGAGATAATCATCTTTTAGACGCCAAACTTTCTGTATTCCTTCACATCCACACTTGTCACGCAAAACATCCAACTCATATTCAAGAGACAACACATTGACTCCTACCTTATCTTCACCAAAATACCTTGATGTCGCCGCGAACATTACTCACTAACACAACATACTCAAGAGAAAAGAGAATCTTTCTTCCAAAAACCCATTTTCTAACCATAACAATAAGCATCTCCCTTCCAACTAATCTTAGAAAAACATACAGGCACCTCACATTTGGTTAAACAGGTTTTCCACCCTCTGAAACAGGTAACAGTCTTCTACGATCGTTTAACAACTATCAACGGTTTGGGCAGCACATTTACGAACCAACTTCTTACTAGGAGACAAATCTAACTCTCATTTGAGTGAAGCACCTAGACGAAAATGACCTTACTCAATTTGTTCCTCTAAAGCTGAGCCTCAAACTACTCAACTGGGTCGATAACCTCTGACAACTATGATGGCACCAACATCTAACTCGATCTTACCTCAACATCTACTCACATTCCCAAAAGGAAGAAAACTTAACGGCCCCCTTCATGAGGCATAAACAAGCCATCTGGTAGATTAAAAGCTCTCGAGCATCGAACTACACACATTAACACCTATCAATTCGGTCAAAACTGTCTCACGACCCCGTTGCCATCCTCAAAACTATCACTGCGAAGTTTATGACAAAAGGGTAACTATCCAACATTTCCATTGTAAAAGCTGGGTTCCGTCGAGGTCGCGAAGTCTTAAACTCTTTCTCGACATCACCGGTTAGCTCCACACTTGATTATCTGGAACAATTTCCACGGTCCAACAACTCTTAAGAAGATAGTTCTCTCTCAAACCTGTAAAATGTCTAACTTTGACCATACACTGATGAACTAATAGGTCCTGAATCCAGTACCTTTGATGAATGCCTCTAAGAATGACAATGATACTCTCTAATTATCAGCAAATACTCATTTTTAAACAGAAAAAGGGTCCTCCAACCAACATGCGCTCACTGATTGAATTCGAAAGCAGATTATCCATTCCCGCAACAAAACCTTTATCCACGCATGAAAATAATGATTCCTTGCTGTGAACTCTTGCAACGAATCTGAAGACTTCAAGGTGACTACAATGCACAACAAAAATTTTACTCATGCGATATGAGGAGAACAAATTCTCGACTCGGGTGTCATCCAACTAACTTGTAACTCAACAACCTGAGGTGACCCCACTCCCGAGATCGCTACCATTAACTGTCCCACAGTTAACTCGGTCTTCTCGGCCAGATCAAAACCATCTTGACGTTGCAACATTTGACGCACTATCTATCCTTAAGGAGTACAAGTTTAGTTTAAGGTCTTGTATTCACTAAACACCTTACTAAAACACATATACCACCCCGAGTTTCCTTGAACCGACTAAACCTAGGCTCTGATACCAAAATGTAACGCCCTTGACCTGGATGTCACATTTGGGCCTCAAGCCCAAACTCAAAACCAAAACCATAAAATTTTCTTTTCAAACTGGATCAACCCATCAAGTTGTAAAAGCATTTAAAACCAACGATCAAAATAAATATATATATAAATAAAATATTATGTAAGAGCTCTATTTTAAATTTAAGACATTTGAAGGTACAATTTAAATAGTACAATTTCAAAATAATAATTACAGACTCCACATGTAAGGTCCTATGAATACATAGCCCACTAGACTTAAATATCGTACTCTAAAGACCACCACGTGCTAGAATCCCGGTCTGACAGTGCTTCACGATCCCGCGATCCAACGGTCAACCTACTCACAGAAACAACGATTCCGAGCACTGAGCTTACAAAGCTCAGTGGTACATATCTACTCTATTGTACTTCATGCTAATCATAAACATAAGCATGCAAGCTAGTACGAGCAATAAGGAAAGATAAATAAACATGTGGCGCTACCATAATCGCCTAAACACATGCCATAAACAAACAACACCTCAACAACAACATAAAAGTAAACAAACCAGGAGTGAGGCCTAATGTCTGCCGACATTGGGAGACCTACCCATGCTCAGAATCTCATATCGAGCGATATACTCAGAATCTCGCATCGATCGGTATACTCAAAATCTCACCTCGAGTCTTCGCTCTGAATCTCACATCGAGTGGGGCTCAGAATCTCGCATCGAGCAAATATCATTGATAAGTATTCAAAAGTACTATTTTTTCTTACCCTTTTTATTCATATTATTGTCAGACTTAGGCTCATATTAGTTGCATAATTAGCCATTCATGCATTAATCCATGTTTCCTTCCATCGTTGAGCTTGATTACATAACTTGGTAGTTTTTGTGGGAAAAGATGCTTCTTTGGTGTGTTTTGTGTGCATATGAAGGATCACTTGCCAAAGCAAGGCTAGAGCTAGTTGCCAGGGCAATACATGAAGGAGATGTCGAGCTAGTTGCCAGAGCAATGCATGAAGGAGACGCCGAGCCAGTTGCCAGGGCAATTGTCGACAAAGAACAAGGTGATATGGTAGTCGAAATTGATGACTAGACAAGCCCAAGATGACGTGGAGCAAAGCTAAATCCCAAAGGAATTTGATTTCCATGAAGAGATTAAAGAAGAATTAAATTCCAAGAAGATAGGAGAAGTTCTAGAAGGAATATAATTATAATAAAGAATTATATTCTTTAAAGATAATTTAATTCCAACTTAACTTCCTCCTCAAAGAAGGACTTTGACCTAGCCCTATAAATTAGAGGCCATATCGTCAACTTGAAGAGGAGAGCAAGAAGAGAGAATTTTCGACAAGCATCTAGGGCAAGGAGGATTTCGACAAGCTTCATCCTTCATCTTTTTCTTTCTTGTTCAATTAGGTTCATGCTAGGGATTATTTATCTTGTATTTCTTTGGAACCTAGCCATGAACTAAATCTATTTGGCTATGGTTATTGTGTTTTGTGGTTGTGAGAAACTATTGGATTTTGTTTAGGTAATAAGAGTTTGCACTTTTCTATTCAAGGTTTATTCATTCTTGGTTCTTATTCTTGTTTGCAAGTGAATTGGGAGAGGATCTTGTGACTTCATCTATTTATCTAATATCGTGAGAGTTAGATTCAAGAAACGAATGAATATGATCTTTATTCAATCTATTGATGGTGAATATTAATCCGGCTTAGGAATAAGTCAAGGATTTCAACGGCTAAGAGGAGCGCAAGATTGGTTATTGTTCACCATTGATTCACGCAGGGATGTATTATCAAGGCATGCACAAGTAGCTAGAGTTTCAACTTAGGGATAAGAAGAAATCATTGAAGAACGCTCTGCCGAACCTTAAAGGTTGCTGCCCAGACGCCCAAGTAGTTGCCCAACTAGTCACCCAGGCAACCATAGATTAGTTGCCAAGGCAACCCCGTTGTGTAAGTTGCCATGGCAACTGAGTTGCCCGTGCACCCTTTTACCAAGATGATCCAATCGGCTATCACACCTCAACTCACGATAACCTGGCCTATCTCTCTCATTTGATCTCATTTATTCTTTTACTTTATTGCCTTCTAGTTTAGTTATTAGTTAAAACTCATATAATCCTTTACTTGTGTTTTCTTTTACTTTTTACAGTGCAAGAGACTAGATTCTTGAAGTGGCACCAATCCCTGTGGAGACGATATCTTTTATACTATAACTTGCAACATGTATACTTGCACAATTGCGTAGCACTTATTACGAGCAACAAGTTTTTGGCGCCGTTGCCGGGGATTGTCAATAACGAATTTGTTTTTATTTTCTTGCACTTTCTTTTTACTTTTCTTGTTTAAGATTCAAAGGGCTAACAAACTTTGGTTTTGCATTGGTATATGACCAGGGCGAGACCGATTACACCAGAAAGTCCCTTTGATCCAGAAATCGAATGAACCTTACAAAGACTTAGACGAAGGATAAGAGCAACAATGGCTAATCAAGACGACAATATGAATCAAGATGTTCCAGCAGGAGTAGGAGTGATTCTTGCACGAAACAAAACTATTCGAGACTATCTTGAAGAAGATCTTGATGGACTTAATCCAGGAGTTGTTGCACCTGAAATTGAAGTTGACCACTTTGAGTTGAAACCGATAATGTTTAATATGATCAACACAATTGGTCAATTTGGCGGCTCGGCAAATAAATATGCACGACAACATCTTAAATATTTCCTCGAGATTTGGAACTCGTTCAAAATACACGGAGTCACCCCCGATGTTTTACGATTAAGATTATTCCCCTATTCACTGAGGGATAGGGCGAAAGCATGGTTGAATAGCATTCATGCCGGATCAATAGCATCTTGGACCGATCTTTGTCGTGATTTCCTTGCTCGGTTTAATCCTACAAATTTGACTGATAAGCTTCGTAACGACCTTACTTCTTTTCGGTAGGCAGATGATGAATCCATGTACGAGGCTTGGGAGCGATATAGAGAACTTCTAAACAAATGCCCCCTACACGGATTCCCGGTGTGGACTCAAGTAACAATGTTTTACAACGCCGTGAATACACCAACAAGGATGATGCTAGATGCCTCGGCAAACGACATACTCCTAGATAAGTCACCGGAGGAAGCAATGCAAATTCTAAACAGACTGGCCAAGAATGATTATCAATTCCCCTCTACTAGAAGAGGAGGAGATAGACGCCAAGCCACAATACATGAACTAGGATTATCAGATTCAATTTCGGCACAATTGGCCACTTTAACCAAGATGGTCCAGAACATGCAAAAACCAAACAACACACATGAGGTCAAGGTAATGGATTCTTTTTGCGAGTTATGTGGTGATAACCATGATTCTTCTGAATGTATGCAGAATCCAGAATCCACCTTCTATGTGGGGAATTACAATTGGAACAACAATGTGATGTCCAATACATACAATCCAGCTTGGAAGAAGCACCCGAATTTTTCATGGAGTAATCCCAACAATGCTCTAAACCAGAACAATCAGAATGCACAAGCATCGAGATTCCAGCAAAATATGCCACGACAACAGTTACCGCAGCAACAACCGACAACATCTAGTTCTTTGAAAAATTCTTTAAATGCTTTTATGATGAACTCTGAATCTTATATGGCTGAGAATAGTAACTTCATCAAAAGAACTGATGCTTTTATTAACAAGACCGAGATGAAATTGCAAAACCAAGAGGCGGCAATCAAATCATTGGAAAATTAAGTCGGACAGTTTGCTCAAAATCTGATTACTAGATCGCAATGAGGTTTACCTAGCGATACTGAAGTCGCAAGAGGAACTGGCCATGAGCAATGTAAGGCGATCACCACTAGAAGTGGCCAACAACTTAGAGAGGCTCAAACCCGCTCATCAAACAAAACTCCACAAAAAATCAAGACGAACGTAGTGGCAAAGCCTCAAATGCTAAACCAGGAATTGCCGCGGCAACCGGCAATAAGCATGCCTTGGCAACCAACGATAAGGATACTTCGAAAACTTATGATAAGCATACCTCGGCAACCCCAATTGATAATACCTCGATAACTCCAGTTGTCCCGGCAATGCCGTCAATCAGGTTCCAAACCAATAAAAGGATCGAAGATATTCGACTTCTACCACCATTCCCACAAAGGTTGAAGCGACGAAAGCAAGAATATCAATTCAAGAAGATTCTTGATATCCTAAAGCAAGTCCACATCAACTTGCCATTGGTGGAAGCAATTGAACAAATGCCAAACTATGCCAAGATTCTTAAAGACATTGTGTCCAAGAGAATAAGGCTATGAGAGTTTGAAACAGTTGCCGCAACAGAGGGATGCATGGCAATGTTGCACAATCGTATGCCACCCAAGTTGAAGGATCCCGGAAGTTTCACAATACCCTGTTCCATTGGAAACCACTATGTCGGGAAAGCATTATGCGACCTTGGGGCTAGTATAAACTTGATAACTAAATCGGTTTTCCAAAAACTAGGAATCGGGAAGGCAAGACCTACAATAGTTATGCTACAGCTAGCCGACAGATCCTATGTGCATCCAGAGGGAAAAATCGAGGACATACTGGTAAAAGTTGATAAATTTATTTTTCCCACTGACTTTATTGTTTTGGATTGTGAAGCAGATGAGCATGCACCTATCATTCTCAGGAGACCATTCCTAGCAACAGGGAGAACCTTGATTGATGTTGAAAAGGAAGAACTCACAATGAGGGTGAATGACCATCAAGTTAAACTAAATGTGTTCCAAACACTAAGGCATGCCAATGATCCAGATGAATGCCAACTTCTTCATGCCACGACAGAGTTTAACTTCGACGAGGAATTTAGTTGCCTCAGCAACTACATTGCCGATCAAGAGGAACCTGAGGAGTATGAAGAACCGGTCGATGAGGAACAACAAGAAGAGGCAAATTGGCTAGTCAATCGACCATGTACATACTTTAAACCACTGGATTACTCAGGTAAGGAAGGTAAGCTCGAAAAACCCTCTATTGAACAACCACTGATTCTTGAGTTGAAACAATTTCCAGAGCAACTGAAATACGCATACTTAGGAACCGATAACACATTTCCTGTAATTATTTCTTCTAAGTTACAGCCTGAGCAGGAAAAGAAGCTGATCAAAATGTTAAAGCTACACAAAAAGGCAATAGGATGGACAATTGCCGACTTGAAGGTAATTAGCCCGACAGTGTGCATGCACAAGATTTTGTTGGAAGATAATCACAAACCTTCAATTGAGGCCTAGAGGAGATTGAATCATGCCATGAAAGGGGTTATAATGAAAGAAATCATCAAGTGGCTTGACGCCGGCATTATATACCCTATCTCTGATAGTATATGGGTTAGTCCGGTACAATGTGTACCGAAAAATGGAGGTATAATGGTGGTAAGTAATGAAAACAATGAACTCATTCCAGCCAGGACTATGACCGGTTGGAGGGTTTGTATGGATTATCGAAAGCTAAACAAAGCCACTAGGAAAGATCATTTCCCATTACCCTTTATTGATCAAATGCTTGACCATCTTGCAGGTAAACCCTTTTATTGTTTTCTTCATGGTTATTCAGGTTACAATCAAATTGCCATAGCACTAGAAGATCAAGAAAAGACAACCTTCACATGCCCATACGGTACTTATGCTTTCCGAAGGATGTCGTTCGGATTGTGTAACGCCCCAACAACCTTCCAAAGATGCATGATGGCGCTATTTTCAGACATGGTCGAAGACTTCCTTGAGATCTTCATGGATGATTTTTCTGTTATTGGTAATGACTTCGACAGCTGCCTCGACAATTTAGAGAAATTGTTGGCAAGATGTGAAGAAACTGATTTAATCCTGAATTGGGAGAAGTGTCATTTTATGGTAGATGAAGGAATAGTGCTCGGCCATATAATTTCATCCAAGGGAATTGAAGTAGACAATTCCAAGGTGGACGTGATCGAGAGATTACCCTGACCAAGTTCGGTGAAAGGAATTCGAAGCTTTCTTGGACATGCAGGTTTTTACAGTAGGTTCATTCATAATTTTTCTAAAATCACTAAACCCTTGTGCAATTTGCTTGAACAGGATAAAGTCTTCGATTTTGATGATTCTTGCACCCAAGCATTCGAAACCCTAAAGAAAAAGCTTGCCTCAGCACCCATTGTCGTTCCACCAGATTGAACGCTACCTTTTGAGCTCATGTGTGATGCAAGTGATTTCGCGGTAGGAGCAGTCCTAGGCCAACGCACAGGTAAGACCTTCCATGTGATATACTACGCTAGTAAAACTCTTAATAGTGCTCAAGTGAATTACACAACAACGGAGAAAGAGTTACTAGCTGTAGTTTTCGCATTTAACAAGTTCCGATCCTATTTGATTGGTACAAAGGTAATTGTTCATACGAACCATTCGGTAATCAAATATCTATTTGCTAAAAAGGATGCCAAACCTCGTTTGATTCGTTGGATATTACTTTTACAAGAATTTGATATTGAAATTAAGGACAGGAAAGGAACAGAAAATCAAGTAGCCGATCACTTATCACATTTAGAACGCAATAGGGAGGAGGACGCAGATCTAGAGATATGCGATGCATTCCCGGATGAACAACTTTTAGTTGCCTCGGCAACCGTGGACGCGCACGCCTCAGTAACTCTCGATGCCGCAACAGCCCTTGAAGCGCACGCCTCGGCAACCATGAACACGCACGCCTCTGTAACTCTCAATGCCGCAGCAGCCCTTGACGCGTACGCCTCGGTAATTTTGGGAGCAGTCGCCAAGGCAGCGCATGCCTCGACAATTCCCAGGTACGCGAATTTAGTTAATTTCCTTGTTTGTGGTATTTTACCTTATGGCCTTACTCACCAAGGGAAGAAGCGGTTCTGCCATGATGCTAAGCATTACTTTTGGGACGAGCCTCTTTTGTTTAAATAATGTGCATATCAGGTTATACGCCGATGTGTCCCTGAAGAAGAGCAACAGAATGTACTCTGGCAATGCCATTCTTTACCCTATGGAGGACATTTTGGAGGAACTCGTACCGCGGCCAAAGTTTTGCAATCCAGTTTGTATTGGCCAACATTGTACAAAGATGCCCAAGACTTTTACAAGCAATGTGATCGTTGCCAGAGGACGGGCAATATCTCTAGACGACATGAGATGCCACTCCAGAACATCATCGAGGTGGAATTGTTCGATGTATGGGGGATCGATTTTATGGGACCTTTCCCATCTTCATTCGGTAACCTCTACATTCTACTTACCGTCGACTACGTGTATAAATGGGTTGAGGCAGCTGTAGTTCCCAACAATGATTCCAAGACCGTGCAACGATTCTTGCTGAAAAACATATTTACACAGTTTGGGATGCCGAGATCAATTATCAGTGACGAAGGTAAGCATTTTTGACAATAGACTTATTGCCAAGATGTTGCAACGCTTCGGCGTATCACACAAGATCTCCACAGCATATCACCCACAAACCAACGGGTAAGCAGAAATTTCCAACCGGGAATTGAAGGGTATACTCGAGAAAGTTATAAATCCCTCTAGGAAGGATTGGTAATTAAGACTAGATGACGCACTTTGGGCATATCGCACTGCATTCAAAACACCCTTAGGTATGTCCCCCTTCCGACTTGTCTATGGCAAAACATGCCATCTACCGGTGGAAATTGAACACAAGGCATACTGGGCAATCAAGACCGTGAATATGGATTGGGAAAGTGCCGGACAAAAGCGTTTGTTGGAACTCAACGAGATAGAAGAATTCTGTGCACTCGCCTATAACAATGCACGAATCTACAAGGAGAAAACAAAGCAATGGCATGACAAAAAGCTATTACCGTGGCAATTCACGCCAGGGCAACTAGTTCTACTATTCAATTCTCGGCTAAAACTTTTCCCGAGAAAGCTGAAATCAAGATGGTCGGGACCATTCGAAGTTGTCAAACCATTCTCCCATGGTGTCGTGATAATCAAGTCCATCACTGACAAACATGAATTCAAAGTTAATGGACAAAGATTGAAACACTACAATGGTGCCCATGTAGAACGTAACAAAGAAGTGGTCGCCTTAGAAGATGCATGAGCATGCTCTCATTTCGAAGTTGTCAAACCATTCTCCCATGGTGCCGTGATAATCAAGTGCATCACTGACAAACATGAATTCAAAGTTAATGGAAAAAGATTGAAACACTACAATGGTGCCCATGTGGAACGTAACAAAGAAGTGGTCGCCTTAGGAGTTGCAACTCCTGCCGCCCCGACAATCTCTAATACCCAAGCACCTATGCCTGAATCAACTCCTACGGAATTATTTTCTAATTTTTTAGATTCGGACGAGTCCTCCATTGCACCAACAAAGACCGCATCAATTGAATCCTCCAAGCGAAAAGCCAATGACACTAATGAAGAGGACGATGAGGACAACCCCGTACTAGGATCGATTCCACCACCGACAACAAGAAAACAACCATCGCGTTCAAGCAAGAGATTCAAGACACCGACCAAAAGAAAACTAATCATCCACGATGACGAACTCTCAGAGTAAGTCCTCGTATGCATTTTATTTTTCGTTATTTTTATTTTTCTTTAATGCATGTGATAAGTGTTCAAAAGTACTATTTGTCTTACCCTTTTTACTCATATTATTGTTAGACTTAGGCTCATATTAGTTGCATAATTAGCCATTCATGCATTAATCCATGTTTCCTTCCATCGTTGAGCTTGATTACATAACTTGGTAGTTTTTGTGGGAAAAGATGCTGCTTTGGTGTGTTTTGTGTGTATATGCAGGATCACTTGCCAAAGCAAGGCTAGAGTTAGTTGCCAGGGCAATACATGAAGGATATGCCGAGCTAGTTGCCAGGGCAATACATGAAGGAGACGCCGAGCCAGTTGCCATGGCAATTGTCGACAAGAGCAAATGTGATATGGTAGTCGAAATTGATGACTATACAAGCCCAAGATGACGTGGAGCAAAGCCCCAACCCAAAGGAATTTGATTGCCATGCAGAGATTAAAGAAGAATTAAATTCCAAGAAGATAGGAGAAGTTCTAGTAGGAATACAATTATAATAAAGAATTATATTCTTTAAAGATAATTTAATTCCAACTTAAACTCCTCCTCAAATAAGGACTTTGGACTAGCCCTATAAATATGAAGGAGATTTCGACAATCTAGAGAGAGCAAGAGAGGGGAATTTCGACAAGTCCAAGGAGGGCAAGAGGAGAGAATTTTCAACAAGCATCTAGGGCAAGGAGGATTTCGACAAGCCTCTTTCTTCATCCTTTTCTTTCTTGTTCGATTGGGTTCATGCTATGGATTATTTATCTTGTGTTTCTTTGGAACCTAGCCATGCACTAAATCTATTTGGCTATGGTTATTGTGTTTTGTGGTTGTGAGAAGCTATTAGTTTTTGTTTAGGTAATAAGAGTTTGCACTTTTCTATTTCAATGTTTATTCATTCTTGGTTCTTATTCTTGTTTGCGAGTGAATTTGGAGAGGATCTCGTAACTTCATCTATTTATCTAATATCGGGAGAGTTAGATTCAAGAAACGAATGAATATGATCTTTATTCAATCTATTGATGGTGAAGATTAATCCGGCTTAGGAATAAGTTAAGGATTTCAACGGCTAAGAGGAGCGCAAGATTGGTTGTTGTTCACCCTTGATTCACGCAGGGATGTATTATCAAGGCATGCACAAGTAGCTAGAGTTTCGACTTAGGGATAAGAAGAAACCATTGAAGAACGCTCTGCCGAACCTTGAAGGTTACTGCCCAGACGCCCAAGTAGTTACCCAACTAGTTGCCTAGGCAACCATCGATTAGTTGCCAAGGCAACCCCGTTGTGCAAGTTGCCACGACAACTGAGTTGCCCGTGCACTCTTTTATCAAAACGATCCAATCGACTATCACACCTCAACTCACGATAACCTGGCTTATCTCTCTCTCATTTGATCTCATATTTTCTTTTACTTTATTGCTTTCTAGTTTAGTTATTAGTTAAACTTCTATAATTCTTTATTTGTGTTTTTACTTTTTACAGTGCAAGAGACTAGATTCTTGAAGTGGCACTAATCCCTGTGGAGACGATATCTTTTATACTATAACTTGCAACGTGTATACTTGCACTTTCTTTTTATTTTTCTTGTTTAAAATTCAAAGGGCTAACAAACTTTGGTTTTGCATTGGTATATGACCAGGGCGAGATCGACTTCACCAGAATATCCCTTTGATCCAGAAATCGAACGAACCTTACAAAGACTTAGACGAAGGATAAGAGTAGCAATGGCTAATCAAGAATATGAATCAAGATGTTCGAGCAGGAGGAGGAGTGATTCTTGCACGAAATAGAACTATTCGAGACTATCTTGAAGAAGATCTTGAAGGACTTAACCCAGGAGTTGTCGCACTTGAAATTGAAGCCGACCACTTTGAGTTGAAACCGGTAATGTTTAATATGATCAACACAATAGGTCAATTTCCCGGCTCAGCAACTGAAGATGCACGGCAACATCTGAAATCTTTCCTCGAGATTTACAACTCGTTCAATATACACGGAGTCACCCCCGATGTATTACGATTAAGATTATTCCCCTATTCACTGAGGGATAGGGCGAAAGCATGGTTGAATAGCATTCCTGCCGAATCAATAGCATCTTGGACCGATCTTTGTCGTGATTTCCTTGCTCGATTTAATCCTACAAATTTGACTGATAAGCTTCCTAACGACATTACTTCTTTTCGGCAGGCAGATGATGAATCCATGTACGAGGCTTGGGAGCGATATAAAGAACTTCTACACAAATGCCCCCTACACGGATTCCCGGTGTGGACTCAAGTAACAATGTTTTACAACGCCGTGAATAAACCAACAAGGATGATGCTAGATGCCTCGACAAACAGCATACTCCTAGATAAGTCACCGGAAGAAGCAATGCAAATCTTAAACAGGCTGGCCAAGAATGATTATCAATTCTCATCCACTAGAAGAGGAGGAGTTAGACGCCAAGCCACAATACATGAACTAGGATCATCAGATTCAATTTCGGCACAATTGGCCACTTTAACCAAGATGGTCCAGAACATGCAAAAACCAAACAACACACATGCATTCAAGGTAATGGATTCTTTTTGTGAGTTATGTGGTGATAACCATAATTCTTCTGAATGTATGCAAAATCCAGAATCCAGCTTCTATGTGGGGAATTACAATCGGAACAACAATGTGATGTCCAATACATACAATCCAGCTTGGAAGAAGCACCCGAATTTTTCATGGAGTAATCCCAACAATACTCTAAACCAGAACAATCAGAATGTACAAGTATCGGGATTCCAGCAGAATATGCCACGGTAACAGTTGCCGCAGCAACAACCGACGATATCCAGTTCTTTGGAAAATTCTCTAAATGCTTTTATGATGAAAACTGAATCTTATATGGCTGAGAATAGTAATTTCATAAAAAGAACCGATGCTTTTATTAACAGGACCGAGATGAGATTGCAAAACCAAGAGGCGGCAATCAAATCATTGGAAAATCAAGTCGGACAGTTTGCTCAAAATCTGAATACTAGACCGTAATGAGGTTTACCTAGCGATACTGAAGTCGCAAGAGGAACTGGCCATGAGCAATGTAAGGCAATCACCACTAGAAGTGGCCAACAACTTAGAGAGGTTCAAACCCGCCCGTCAAACAAAACTCCACAAAAAGATCAAGACGAATCTAGCGGCAAAGCCTCAGATGCTGAACCAAGAATTGCCACGGCAACCGGCAAGAAGCATGCCTCGGCAACCGACGATAAAGACGCCTCGGCAACTTGCGATAAGCATGCCTCGGTAACCCCAGTTGAGAACGCCTCAGCAACTCCAGTTATCTCGGCAATACCGTCAATCAGGTTCCAAACCAATGAAAGGATCGAAGATATCCGACTTCCAACACCATTCCCACAAAGGTTGAAGCGACAAAAGCAAGAATATTAATTTAAAAAGTTTCTTGATATCCTAAAGCAAGTCCACATCAACTTGCCATTGGTGGAAGCAATTGAACAAATGCCAAACTATGCCAAGTTTCTTAAAGACATTGTGTTCAAGAGAACAAGGCTAGGAGAGTTTGAAACAATTGCCGCAACAGAGGGATGCATGGCAATGTTGCACAATCGTATGCCACCCAAGTTGAAGGATCCCGGAAGTTTCACAATACCCTGTTCCATTGGAAATCACTATGTCGGGAAAGCATTATGCGACCTTGGGGCTAGTATAAACTTGATGCCTAAATTGGTTTTCCAGAAACTAAGAATCGGGAAGGCAAGACCTACAACAGTTATGCTGCAGCTAGCCGACAGATCCTATGTGCATCCAGAGGGAAAATCGATGACATACTGGTAAAAGTTGATAAATTTATTTTTCCCGCTGACTTTATTGTTTTGGATTGTGAAGCAGAAGAGCATGCACCAATCATTCTTGGGAGATCATTCCTAGCAACAGGGAGAACCTTGATCGATATTGAAAAGGGAGAACTCACAATGAGGGTGAATGACCAGCAAGTTAAACTAAATGTGTTTCAAACACTAAGGCATGCTGATGATCCATAAGAATGCCAACTTCTTCATGCCACGACAGAGTTTAACTTCGACGAGGAATTTAGTTGCCTCGGCAACTACATTGCCGATCAAGAGGAACCTGAGGAGTATGAAGAACCAGTCGATGAGGAACAACAAGAAGAGGCAAATTTGCTAGTCAATCGACCAGGTACATACTTTGAACCACTGGATTACTCAGGTAAGGAAGGTAAGCTCGAAAAACCCTCTATTGAACAACCACCGATTCTTGAGTTGAAACAATTGCCAGAGCAACTAAAATATGCATATTTAGGAACCGATAATACATTGCCTGTAATTATTTCTTCTAAGTTACAGCCTGAGCAGGAAAAGAAGCTGATCAAGATGTTGAAGCTACACAAAAAGGCAATAGGGTGGACAATTGCCGACTTGAAGGGAATTAGCCCGGCAGTGTGCATGCACATGATTCTGTTGGAAGATGATCACAAACCTTCAATTGAGGCCCAAAGGAGACTGAATCATGCCATGAAAGGGGTTGTAATGAAAGAAATCATCAAGTGGCTTGACGCCGGCATTATATACCCTATCTCTGATAGTACGTGGGTAAGTCCGGTACAATGTGTACCGAAAAAGGGAGGTATAACAGTGGTAAGCAATGAAAATAATGAACTTATTCCAACCAGGACTGTGACCGGTTGGAGGGTTTGTATGGATTATCGAAAGCTAAACAAAGCCACTAGGAAAGATCACTTCCCATTACCCTTTATTGATCAAATGCTTGACCGTCTTGCAGGTAAACCCTTTTATTGTTTTCTTGATGGTTATTCAGGTTACAATCAAATTGCCATAGCACCAGAAGATCAAGAAAAGACAACCTTCACATGCCCATACGGTACTTATGCCTTCTGAAGGATGCCGTTCGGATTGTGTAATGCCCCGACAACCTTCCAAAGATGCATGATGGCGCTCTTTTCAGACATGGTCGAAGACTTCCTTGAGATCTTAATGGATGATTTTTCTATTTTTGGTAATGACTTCGACAGCTGTCTCACAATTTAGAGAGGGTGTTGGCAAGATGTGAAGAAACAGATTTAGTCCTCAATTGGGAGAAATGCCATTTTATGGTAGATGAAGGAATAGTGCTCGGCCACAAGATTTCATCCAAGGGAATTGAAGTAGACAAAACCAAGGTGGACGTGATCGAGAGATTACCCCCACCAAATTTGGTTAAAGGAATTCGAAGTTTTCTTGGACATGCAGGTTTTTACAGGAGGTTCATTCATAATTTTTCTAAAATCACTAAACCCTTGTGTAATCTGCTTGAATAGGATAAAGTCTTCGATTTTGATGATTCTTGCACCCAAGCATTCGAAACCCTAAAGAAAAAGCTTGCCTCGACACCCATTGTCGTTCCACCAGATTGGAACTACCTTTTGAGCTCATGTATGATGCAAGTGATTTCGCGGTAGGAGCAGTCCTAGGCCAACGCACAGGTAAGACATTCCATGTGATATACTACGCTAGTAAAACTCTTAATAGTGCTCAAGTGAATTACACAACAACAGAGAAAGAGTTACTAGCTGTAGCTTTCGCATTTGACAAGTTCTGATCCTATTTGATTGGTACAAAGGTAATTGTTCATATGGACCATTCGGAAATCAAATACTTATTTGCTAAAAAGGATGCTAAACCTCGTTTGATTCGTTGGATATTACTTTTACAAGAATTTGATATTGAAATTAAGGACAGGAAAGGAACAGAAAATCAAGTGGCCGATCACTTATCACGTTTGGAACGCAATAGGGAGGAGGACGTGGATCTAGAGATATGCGATGCATTCCCGGATGAACAAATTTTAGTTGCCTCGGCAACCCTCGATGCCTCGAAAACCCTCGATGCCTCGAAAACCCTCGACGCCCCGGCAACCCTCGACGCCTCGGCAACCATGGATGCACACGCCTCGGTAACTCTCGACGCTGCAGCAGCCTTTGACGCGCACGTCTTGGCAATTTTGGGAGCAGTCGTTGCGGCAGCACATGCCTCGGCAATACCCTAGTACGCTGATTTTGTTAATTTCCTTGTTTGTGGTATTTTACCTTATGGCATTACTCACCAAGGGAAGAAGCGGTTCCGCCATGATGCTAAGCATTACTTTTGGGACGAGCCTCTTTTATTTAAACAATGTACATATCAGGTTATACGCCGATGTGTCCCTGAAGAAGAGCAACAGAATGTACTCCGGCAATGCCATTTTTCACCCTATAGAGGACATTTTGGAGGAACTCGTACCGCGGCCAAAGTTTTGCAATCCGGTTTGTATTGGCCAACATTGTACAAAGATGCCCAAGACTTTTACAAGCAATGTGATCGTTGCCAGATGACGGGCAATATCTCTAGACGACATGAGATGTCGCTCCAGAACATCATCGAGGTGGAATTGTTCGATGTATGGGGGATCGATTTTATGGGACCTTTCCCATCTTCATTCGGCAACCTCTACATTCTACTTGTCGTCGACTACGTGTCTAAATGGGTTGAGGCAGTTGTAGTTCCCAACAACGATTCCAAGACCGTGCAACGATTCTTGCAGAAAAATATATTTACACGGTTTGGGATGCCGAGAGCAATTATTAGTGACGAAGGAAAGCATTTTGACAACAGACTAATTACCAAGATGTTGCAACGCTTTGGCATATCACACAAGATCGCCACGGCATATCACCCACAAACCAACGGGCAAGCAGAAATTTCCAACCGGGAGTTGAAGAAAATACTCGAGAAAGTCGTAAATCCCTCAAGGAATGATTGGTCATTAAGACTAGATGACACACTTTGGGCATATCGCACAACATTTAAAACACCCTTAGGTATGTCCCCCTTCCGACTTGTCTATGGCAAAACATGCCATCTACCGGTGGAAATCGAGCACAAGGCGTACTGGGCAATCAAGACCGTGAATATGGATTGGGAAAGTGCCGGACAAAAGCGTTTGATGGATCTCAATGAGATAGAAGAATTATGTGCACTCGCCTATAACAATGCACGAATCTACAAGGAGAAAACAAAATGATGGCACGACAAGAAACTATTGCCACGGCAATTCACGCCAGGGCAACTAGTTCTCCTATTCAATTTTCGGCTAAAACTTTTTCCGGGAAAGCTGAAATTAAGATGGTCGAGACCATTCGAAGTCGTCAAACCATTCTCCCATGGTGCTGTGATAATCAAGTCCATCTCTGACAACCATGAATTCAAAGTTAATGGACAAAGATTGAAGCACTACAATGGTGCCCATGTGGAACGTAACAAGGAAGTGGTCAATTTAGGAGATGCATGAGCATGCTCTCCCTTTTGATATTAGTAGTTTTATTTTATTTTTATTTATTTATTTTTATTTTCGATTAAGTATTTAATTTATTTTATTTCAAATTTTTAATTTTTAATTTTTTTTACTATTTTCGATTATTATATATATATATTTTAGGATAGATTTTTTTTAGAATCCCTTTATACATCTTTATTTATTTTCTTTTATTAATTTAATTTTAATCCTTATTTGATTTGTCTTTGAATTGTTGGAAATAAGTTCAAGATAAAGAGGTATTCTAATCCAAGTAGGAAAACATCTTCAACAAGGAAACTAATGGGCTGAATCTAAGGCTTATATAAAGCCTCCAATTCACCCTAACCATAACCCCTTGTTGACAACTTCTCCCTCACCCTAAACCCTTTTTCTTTTTCCCCTAATCCCACCCACCTATCTTTTCTATAAAACCCATCACCCTTAACCTATTCCTACTTTCTATCTTGCAATTTTTTTTAGTTTCTTTTCTTTTCTTTTATTTGTTTTTACAAAACTCACAACCAAGATCATCCATGGCATCCAAGATTAAACTTTTTGTCCATCCAAGTTCCTCCAAAGAACCAAGATACAAGAAGTTTGCTACACCGGTGGTTCAAGAAAGATTTCAATCCAAGTTTGAAAGCTGGAAGATTCATGAAGAACAAGGCTTTGAATACTCCAACTCTCGTCAAGATTTCAGCCTTGAACCATTCATCTTCAAGAGGATTGCACATCAAAAGTGGCAAATCTTTTGCCATCAACCGGAACCGGGTAACATCTCATAGGTAAGAGAATTCTATGCTCACTCACCTAACCTGGATAATCCTTATGTTTTTGTTCGTGACAAGGCCATACTCATAAGTCCCGAAAACGTCAACACCTTTTACGGGCTTTACATTGAGAAGGACAAGCATCAAGCCTTCGTTGATCAAATCACTCTCAAGCAACTCGACAAGGTGCTTCAAGAACTCACTCAACCGGGAACTCATTGGAACGACGGTAAATACAAGGGCACGGTAAATCGCCTTCGGCTTAAACCCGAGGCAAAACTATAGAATAAGTTTTTTAAAACTTCTTTAATGCCCACCACACACAATACTACCGTTGATATACCACGTCTTTTGCTCATACATTCTATTTTGCATAATCGCATCATTAACATTGGAAAAATTATTTGTGATGAGATTTTTGTATGCAGCTCAAAAGATAAGGGTTCTCTTTTCTTCCCTTGCTTAATTTCTAATCTTTGCAAGGAGATGCATGTCCCAAGTGAGTCCACCGATGAAAAGGCCCTACCCAAGTCTGGTTGGAATCAAGCACTAATCCGAAAGCTACTGGGAGAGCCACCGGGAGATTCTTCAAGGCCTCCAATTGCCACGGCAACTTCTGCCGCCCCGACAATCCATAAGGCCCAAGCACCTAACGCCCGGGCAACTCGGCCATCGACCCCGGGACACTTTGAAGCACTCTTGCACCCATTGGCAAGCCACCTAAGGCAAATTGAAGACCGACAACTAATGTTCATACGGTACATGAAGGAGCACAACAATGCCATCACCCAAGTCATCCTAGAAAAGTACCTGGACAATCGCGTGCCGTTCCCAATCTTTCCCGCCGAGATCCTTGCCCCGACAACTAATGCAGCAGCCGCCACGGCAACCACAACAGATGACGCCACGAAAACCTACTTCGTGCATGCACAAGCTGACGCCACGGCAACCAACCCTGAAGATGCCACGGCAACCAAAGCTAAAGACATCCCGGCAACCTCTGCAAAAGCAAAAGGTAAAGCACCTATGCCCGAATCAACTCCTACGGAATCATTTTCTGATTTTTCAGATTCGGACGAGTCCTCCATTGAACCAACAAAGACCGCACCAATTGAATCTTCCAAGCGAAAAGCCAATGACATTGATGAAGAGGACGATGCGGACAACCCCGTACGAGGATCAATTCCACCACCGGCAACAAGAAAACAACCATCGCGTTCAAGCAAGAAAATCAAGACACCGGCCAAAAGGAAACTAATCATCTACGATGACGAACTCTCAGAGTAAGTCCTCGTATGCATTTTTATGTTTATTTTTCGTTATTTTTATGCATGCATTGAGGACAATGCCTCACTCGAGTTTGGGGGGATTGTTATTAGTAGTTATCATGTTTAGTTACATTCATCTTAAGTATTACATTTAGGATACATAAATTGCTTGCCATGTCTTTAGTTGAAACAAGAATTGCTTAGATTTGATAAATATTCGATGATGACTTTGCCAATGCACTTAATTGATAGAATTTTTATTCTAGGATAACCATGGAAAAACTTAGAATTTTACTATGATGCTAAATCTGATGAAACACTGTTGTGGTTTGATTGATTTAAGGAATTCTAGTAAACTTAGGTTGATAATTAACAAATTGGGGGATTAGAATAAAAATTGGATGAATGCTAGAGGTGCCCGAAATTGGCTCTAGCATGTGCTAAAAATTATTCACTAGAGGTGCCCGAAACTGGCTCTAGTATGTGTTAAAAAAATTTATAACTAGAGGTGTCCGAAACCGGCTCTAGTCGAATAAATTAACTTAATAGACCTAAAAACAAAACACTAGAGGTGCCCAAAACTGGCTCTAGTTAAAACATGTTAAAAACAACCCAATGAAGTAATTTGAAAACCTATTGTTTGCATAGAATCCGAAAAATCAACTTGCACACAACTCCGCACACACTCACAAGCATTATAGTTTGATTCCGAGTGACTCCTAAGTTTCTCGAAAAAAATAAAAAGTCAATCATACTTAGTGCCCCAGTTCAGAGAATTGAAATCAAGTTCAAAGCTAAGTTTGTGAAAATTGAAGTCTTGGCAGGTAATTATGAGTTTGCATTGCTTGAGGACAAGCAATAGTTCGAGTTTGGGGGTGTGATAAGTGTTCAAAAGTACTATTTTTCTTACCCTTTTTACTCATATTATTGTTAGACTTAGGCTCATATTAGTTGCATAATTAGCCATTCATGCATTAATCCATGTTTCCTTCCATCGTTGAGCTTGATTACATAACATGGTAGTTTTTGTGGGAAAAGATGCTGCTTTGGTGTGTTTTGTGTGTATGTGCAGGATCACTTGCCAAAGCAAGGCTAGAGTTAGTTGCCAGGGCAATACATGAAGGATATGCCGAGCTAGTTGCCAGAGCAATACATGAAGGAGACGCCGAGCCAGTTGCCATGGCAATTGTCGACAAGAGCAAAGGTGATATGGTAGTCGAAATTGATGACTATACAAGCCCAAGATGACGTGGAGCAAAGCCCAAACCCAAAGGAATTTGATTGCCATGCAGAGATTAAAGAAGAATTTAAATTCCAAGAAGATAGGAGAAGTTCTAGTAGGAATACAATTATAATAAAGAATTATATTCTTTAAAGATAATTTAATTCCAACTTAAACTCCTCCTCAAATAAGGACTTTGGCCTAGCCCTATAAATATGAAGGAGATTTCGACAATCTAGAGAGAGCAAGAGAGGGGAATTTCGACAAGTCCAAGGAGGGCAAGAGGAGAGAATTTTCGACAAGCATCTAGGGCAAGAAGGATTTCGACAAGCCTCTTTCTTCATCATTTTCTTTCTTGTTCGATTGGGTTCATGCTAGGGATTATTTATCTTGTGTTTCTTTGGAACCTAGCCATGAACTAAATCTATTTGGCTATGGTTATTGTGTTTTGTGGTTGTGAGAAACTATTGGTTTTTGTTTAGGTAATAAGAGTTTGCACTTTTCTATTTTAAGGTTTATTCATTCTTGGTTCTTATTCTTGTTTGCGATTGAATTGGGGGAGGATCTCGTAACTTCATCTATTTATCTAATATCGGGAGAGTTAGATTCAAGAAACGAATGAATATGATCTTTATTCAATCTATTGATGGTGAAGATTAATCCGGCTTAGGAATAAGTTAAGGATTTCAATGGCTAAGAGGAGCGCAAGATTGGTTGTTGTTCACCCTTGATTCACGCAGGGATGTATTATCAAGGCATGCACAAGTAGCTAGAGTTTCGACTTAGGGATAAGAAGAAACCATTGAAGAACGCTCTGCCGAACCTTGAAGGTTGCTGCCCAGACGCCCAAGTAGTTGCCCAACTAGTTGCCCAGTCAACCATCGATTAGTTGCCAAGGCAACCCCGTTGTGCAAGTTGCCACGACAACTGAGTTTCCCGTGCACTCTTTTATCAAAACGATCCAATCGGCTATCACACCTCAACTCACAATAACCTGGCCTATCTCTATCTCATTTGATCTCATATTTTCTTTTACTTTATTGCTTTCTAGTTTAGTTATTAGTTAAACTCCTATAATCCTTTATTTGTGTTTTTACTTTTTACAGTGCAAGAGACTAGATTCTTGAAGTGGCACCAATCTCTGTGGAGACGATATCTTTTATACTATAACTTGCAACGTGTATACTTGCACAATTGCGTAGCACTTATTACGCGCAACAGCATGCATTGAGGATAATGCCTCACTCGAGTTTGGGGGGGATTGTTATTAGTAGTTACCATGTTTAGTTACATTCATCTTAAGTATTACATTTAGGATACATAAATTGCTTGCCATGCCTTTAGTTGGAACAAGAATTGCTTAGATTTGATGAATATCCGATGATGACTTTGCCAATGCACTTAATTGATAAAATTTTTATTCTAGGATAACCATGGAAAAACTTAGAATTTTACTATGATGCTAAATTTGATGAAACATTGTTGTAGTTTGATTGATTTAAGGAATTCTAGTGAACTTAGGTTGATAATTAACCAAATTGGGGGTTTAGAATAAAAATTGGATGAATGCTAGAGGTGCCCAAAATTGTATCTAGCATGTGCTAAAAAAATTGATTGCTAGAGGTGCCCGAAACTGGCTCTAGTATATGCTAAAAATTGATCACTAGAGGTGCCCGAAACCGGCTCTAGTCGAATAAATTAACTTAAGAAAACTAAAAACAAAACACTAGAGGTGCCCAAAACTGGCTCTAGTTAAAACATGTTAAAAAGAACCCAATGAAGTAATTTGAAAACCTCTTGTTTCAATAGAATCTGAAAAATCAACTAGCACACAACTCCGCACACACTCACAAGCATTATAGTTTGATTCCGAGTAACTCCTAAGTTTTCCGAAAAATGAAAAGCCAATCATACTTTGTTCCCCGGTTCTGAGAAATGAAATCAAGTTCAAAGCTAAGTTTGTGAAAATTGAAGTTTTGGCAGGTAATTATTAGTTTGCATTGCATGAGGACAAGCAATAGTTCGAGTTTAGGGGTGTGATAAGTGTTCAAAAGTACTATTTTTTCTTACCCTTTTTACTCATATTATTGTTAAACTTAGGCTCATATTAGTTGCATAATTAGCCATTCATGCATTAATTCATGTTTCCTTCCATCGTTGAGCTTGATTACATAACTTGGTAGTTTTTGTGGGAAAAGATGTTGCTTTGGTGTGTTTTATGTGTATATGCAGGATCACTTGCCAAAGCAAGGCTAGAGCTAGTTGCCAGGGCAATACATGAAGGAGATGCCGAGCTAGTTGCCAGGGCAATGCATGAAGGAGACGCCGAGCCAGTTGCCAGGGCAATTGTCGACAAAGAACAAGGTGATATGGTAGTCGAAATTGATGACTAGACAAGCCCAAGATGACGTGGAGCAAAGCTAAATCCCAAAGGAATTTGATTTCCATGAAGAGATTAAAGAAGAATTAAATTCCAAGAAGATAGGAGAAGTTCTAGAAGGAATATAATTATAATAAAGAATTATATTCTTTAAAGATAATTTAATTCCAACCTAACTTCCTCCTCAAATAAGGACTTTGACCTAGCCCTATAAATTAGAGGTCATATCGTCAACTTGAAGAGGAGAGCAAGAAGAGAGAATTTTCGACAAGCATCTAGGGCAATGAGGATTTTGACAAGCTTCATCCTTCATCTTTTTCTTTCTTGTTCAATTAGGTTCATGCTAGGGATTATTTATCTTGTGTTTCTTTGGAACCTAGCCATGAACTAAATCTATTTGGCTATGGTTATTGTGTTTTGTGGTTGTGAGAAACTATTGGATTTTGTTTAGGTAATAAGAGTTTGCACTTTTCTATTCAAGGTTTATTCATTCTTGGTTCTTATTCTTGTTTGCGAGTGAATTGGGAGAGGATCTCGTGACTTCATCTATTTATCTAATATCCGGAGAGTTAGATTCAAGAAACGAATGAATATGATCTTTATTCAATCTATTGATGGTGAAGATTAATCCGGCTTAGGAATAAGTCAAGGATTTCAATGGCTAAGAGGAGCACAAGATTGGTTGTTGTTCACCCTTCATTCACGCAGGGATGTATTATCAAGGCATGCACAAGTAGCTAGAGTTTCGACTTAGGGATAAGAAGAAACCACTGAAGAATGCTCTGCCGAACCTTAAAGGTTGCTGCCCAGACGCCCAAGTAGTTGCCCAACTAGTCGCCCAGGTAACCATCGATTAGTTGTCAAGGCAACCCCGTTGTGGAAGTTGCCACGACAACTGAGTTGCCCGTGCACTCTTTTGCCAAGATGATCCAATCGGCTATCACACCTCAGCTCACGATAACCTGGCCTATCTCTCTCATTTGATCTCATTTATTCTTTTACTTTATTGCCTTCTAGTTTAGTTATTAGTTAAAACACCTATAATCCTTTACTTGTGTTTTCTTTTACTTTTTACAGTGCAAGAGACTAGATTCTTGAAGTGGCACCAATCCCTGTGGAGATGATATCTTTTATACTATAACTTGCAACGTGTATACTTCCACAATTGCGTAGCACTTATTATGCGCAACAATCATCACCCGGAATCTCACATCGGATTGCCTTCATTTTATCACTCGGAATCTCATATTGGATGGCCTTCATGTGTTGTAACACTCACTCACTGGGTATCCGGATCCTACCAAACAAAGACTCATAACTAAAAAAATGCCCTACCTAGCACGTAACCATACATGATCCGCCATGGATCCATACAAGTGCCCTACCTGGCACACAACCATCAAACGACCCACCACGGGTCCCTATTGTTGCTATTACAACCAATCAAGCTTTACTGAGTTGTTACTTTATGGAAGAGTAATACAATTCATTCCTATCAATTCACATATTCTCGTCTATTACAGTAATAACCACCTGTTAAACATATTCGTCAATTTCCATCATCAACTAACCTTTAGGTTAAATAGTATTAATTACCGATTCTATAAGCGATTATCAAGTATATACCAATATTAATTACGATGCCTTATTCTACTTCTAAAGCTTATGAGAGTCATTATAGTTTGTTTCTAGTGCATTAAAATCACTTAATTGAACATATTATTATTTCCAGACAATACAAGAGGAATCATTATAAATCAGTCAAACAACCAGTCATACAATCAGATTGTCATACGGATATTCAAATAATCCTATACGGTCTCTACAGCTCATGACAGACTCAACATTCTCAAGCTCATAAAGTATCATAATAATTATCAAATCTTGCAATAACAGTACTGACGCATGCGTATTTCTCATCTCCTATTTTGTAACCACTAACATGCAAGACAATTACACTTATGATGCTCATGAAGCATTTCGGAGTTCGAGGTGTACTAACCTTGTGCTGACATCTCTAAAATCCTCATCCTAGCTTCCCAAAATACCACTTGGTCCGATAATCGACCCCGATCAATCCTCGCATATCAACAATTAAGAAAACAATTAAACTCCAAACACCTCATAAGCCAAGCGAAGGGTCAAACACATAAAAACAGCTTACCAGGTTTGAATTTGGCAAAACAGACCATGGTGAACTCAGTGGTGGCCTTCGTTTCTTGATTCAAGCCCTCTAACCCCCTTGAACAACCTAACCCAAAACTTTTTCTCTGTCACCTCCTTCGACGGCAACTCTGACGGCAGTGATGCTGGTACCGACAGACTCGTCTCGGCGAGACGAACACAATGGCAGTGGTGGTGTCGCGGTCGGATGACTAGATCTCCGTAGATCGGAGTTTGAAATTCTCACCCCAAACTTTTCCTCTATTTTCTCTCTCCCACCATTCCCATCTTTTTTTCATTTTCTCTCTCTTCCATCATTCCTCTTCCCTCTTTCCAACCACCCACTTACTATTTAAAATTCAAACAACCTTTTTCCTTTTTTTTCTTTCTATTTTATTTTTTCATATTTAAACTTAAGCCCAATTACACATTTTAATTGGGCCATGAACCGCATGCCCAATACTCGGTCCAAGACCCGATTTGTTACATCTTATATATGGCATGTTTAATTGAATTTTTTGTATTTATTTATTTATTTGTTTTATTTATATGAAATTCAATTTCATTTCTCTTGAATTGTTGGACTAACAATTTACTTGTTGCTTGAGTAAGGGGGAGCCTTTTCTAAAATTCTTTATTGTTAAAATTTTTGGTCTTTTCTCCCTTGTTTTGAACTTAATGTGATTTCAAATTTGATTTTAAAATTATTTTTGATATAACAAAAATGGGGAGAGATAGGTTTGACAAATTCAATTTCAAAAAGAAAAATAGGGGGATTTAAATATTTTAAAAAATATTCTCTTTTTTCTAAAAATATTTTTCTAAGGGGGAGTTTTCACAAAAAATAATTTTTCAAGTGATTTTGTTATATCAAAATGGGGGAGATTATTGAGATATTTGATTTTGATATAACTTAAAGAAAAATATTTTTGGGCTTAAACTAATTTGCAAAAATATTTTAAAAGTCCATAAACTTGAAAAATATGTTTAAAAGTTTTTGAAAGGGTTTTTGACATGTTTTTAATGATCTTAAATAGTCAAAGTGTAAAAAATAGGCCATGAGTACCGGTACAGATTAACTCGTACCGATACCCAGAGTACCCGTACCGGTACGACTCTTTGAGTACCGATACGACCCTTTGTCCCCAAGTTTTGACAAATTTTAGTAGCCAATTTGAGTACCGGTACGACTTCAATCGTGCTGATACCCTAGGGTGCGTACTGATACCCCTGTATCGTGTACCAATACACTTTATATTAAATGCTCCAACGACTATTTTTCTTAAGGCAAGTACTGATTAGAGGACTAGTAACAGCTCCAAAACATCCCTAACGACTAGTAACGGTCAAGAACTCATTAGAGGACCTAAAAGGGACCTTCAAGCAGCCATGCAACAACAAGAAGCAATACTACCCACATTCATGTACAGAGAAAGTGTTATCGTGCTTTAATTGTTAATTTCTTTGTAGAACACACTTGTGAGCTTAATTGTTACATATGCTCAAGTGTTATGTTTTGGGTGAGACTTAATTGTGCAAACACATTGCCTTGTAAGGGTTTTATTGTTTTCTATTTTGTAGTTTTTTTGTAAAAGAGTGTTTCCAGACTTTAGGGTCTAAGGCTAGGTTTGTGAGGGCTATCTCCTTGATCCCGGAAAAAGAAAAGACAAATTAGTAAATTTGTAGAAAATCCTTAGTGTGGATGGCTAAGGTAGTGGAGGTAGACTTGGTTTAGAATTCGAACCACTATAAATCATCGTGTCCCAATTTTTATTTTTAGCCATTCTTCCACCCAAGCACAAATCCAATTCATCCCCTCTTGGCTATCTCGATTGATCGAACGAGCCTCTCAACACTATTTGAATTGCAGATTGATTGTCATTGTAGATCTTTAGGTTTTTATCTTTCTTCAAACCCAATTCACTTAACAACCTTAGCAACTACATTCCTTCACAAATACCTAATGTTAGGGCTCTATATTCTGCCTTTGCACTGCTCCTAGTAATAATATTTTGTTTCTTACTTCTTCAAGTCATTAAGTTATCCCATAAAAACTAGCAGTACCCACTGGTTGATATTTTTTTCTATGATTTCACTCGCCCAACTTGAATCTGTGAATACTTTGACAGTTCTTTCTTCATTTTTCTTGAAGAATAACCATGACTTGGTGTACCCTTAAGATATTTTAGTACCTTGTTTGTAGCTTTCACATGTCCCTCTCTAAGATTTTTCATTTGCTTACTTATCACATTAACAAGAATGTAATATATGGTCTGGTTAAGGATAAATAAATGAGTTTCTCAACCAGCCTCTGAAACTGATTTTTTTTTCAATTTCAGCCCCCATTTCTTCACCTCTTACCTTCAAAACCAACCTCGATTGGAAATCCTAGGCTTACATCCCAACATGCCAATTTCAAAGAATAAGTCTAACACATAATTCTTTTGGTTTATCACCAAACTTTTGCTGAATCTAGCCACCTTCATACTTAAGAAATATCCCAGTTTTCCTAAGCCCTTTATCTCAAATTCTATGTTCAATAATTTTTTTGAATTGCATATCCCATCTTTATCATCATCTGTCACCACAATATCATCTACATATATAATTAAAATAACATTCTTTTTTATCTTATAAACAATGTGTGATCAACTTGACAATGTTTATAACTATTTTTTAAAAGAATTTTGATAAACCTGTCAAACTAAGCCCTAGGTGACTATTTCAAATCATAAAAAGATTTTTCAAATTTGCAAACCAAATTTACTGTCCAGCTCAATCTTTATTCCAAGTGGCATCTTCATGTAGGCTTCTTCCTCTAATCTGCCATTTAGTAAGGTATTTTTTTATGTCAATTTGATAGAGATTTTAATCCTTATTTACTGCAAGACTCAAGAGTACTTTAATTGTGTTCAACTTAGTTGAAGGTGTAAAAGTCTCCTTGTAGTCTATATCATAAATTTGAAAAAACCTTTAGTCACAAGTCTAGTCTTATATCTCTCTATGTTCCCATCTGAGTTATACTTAACAGTAAAAACTTACTTATTGCCAACTGATTTCTTTCTATTTGGTAGGCTAGTAACAGTCCAAATACCATTCTTTTTAAGTGTATAATTTTCTCTTCAATAGCTTTCTTCCATCTAGGGTCTTTAAGTGCATCTTTAATGTCTGTAAGTATCATCACTTTATCAATGCAAGCTGTAAAAACTTTGAAAGAGGGCATTAAGTTTTCATAAGTAACATATTTATAAATAGAATATTTGGTACTCCGTCTTACACATTTTCTTTTAGCAATAGGTAAATCTATCATATCGATCAAACGAGAAAAATTTTCATTACCTTCAATATCCTCCAAGGTAACTGGACTCAAATTCAACTCTCGACAAATATTCGATTGTAAAATGGCACTAGGGATAACTTTTCTTCTTTTAGTATAGACATTCAATTTTTTAGGACTCTGAATTTTCTGATGAGTAGTTTAAAGAGGTAAATTTTGAGTGACAACTGGTGATAAAACATATATAAGAGAGGATGAGTTTATATGTGTGTTTAGTTAAGTTGAAGACAAATTTTCAGGAGATATAGTGGGCAACAATTCTAAAGGTATAAAAGAAACAGGAAGTGGATAAACCTGTGGTGTGTTGGAAGGTTAGAATTCTATCCAAATCTTCCTCTGAATTGCAGTATTAGAAAAATAAAGAACCTGCTCAAAAAATTGACATCCATCAAAATAAACATTTGTTTGGTAGGAGGGTAGTAATATTTGTATTCCTTTTTCAGTGAAGAATATCTCACAAAAACACACTTAAAAGATTTAGGATCCAATTTCGATTTAGAAGAAAAATTATGAACAAAAACAGTGCTGCCAAATAGTTTAAGAGAAAGCTCGGAAGTAAAAGGCTTGAAGTTAAGATAACTCTCCAAAAAAGTAGACCTTGGTGTTTTGAACTGAAGGATTTTACTAAGCATTCTATTGATAAGATAAGAAGCAGCTAACAAGACTTCACCCTGGAAATATTTTGGTACATTAACAGAGAATAATAAGAATCTAATGACCTCTAACAAATGCCTTTTTTTTTCTTCTCTGCCACCTCATTATGTTGTGGTGTATTCACACAGGCAAATAACTCACCTAAAGAAGTAACAAAATACTCTCTACCATTATCATACTTAAAAATTTAAATTTTACTCCCAAACTGAGTTTCAACCATGTTATAGAACCTCTTAAAAACAAACACAGTTTTTGACTTTTCTTTCATTAAATAAGTCCAAGTGATCCTACTATGATCATCAGTAAAAGATATGAACCGTCGACACCCATTAACGTAATATCATACAAGTCAAGTTGCTTCAAAAGACTGGTTAAACTGTTGTACTAATCTGTAACACTCAAAGAGTCCTGCTTCAGATTAGATGCCATACTTTCAACTCCAAACAATTCAAAGCTGTTGTTTGTGCTAGAATAGATTTCTTGCACGGCTGTCCAGATATCAGCTGTTGTACTATAAAGTAAAAAGTTTGAACCAATCTCAAGGGACATGATGTTAATGAGCCAAGACATCACCTTGCCATTCTCTTGAACCCATTTTTTATATCCTGCATCTATGGAACAAGGTCTCTTAGTTTCCCCCGAAACAGTCAAATTTTCCTCAATCAGTAAAAAAATATTTTAACAGATTAAGATCACGGAAAATAATTATGGCCAACAAAACAGTGGCAAATTACTACAATTCCATTTTTTTTTGAAAATTCATCCACAATTGATGTCTGAACTTTTGAAGAAGTACTTTCGGAGGAAGGAGAAGTGGCATCCATCGATTTTAAAGAAGGATCAATTCTTAAACTAATACCATGTAAAAACTGATGAAAATAGTAGGTTTTCTCAGGTTATCATATTACTCCAATATACATTTTTATAAATAAAGAAGTAATTTAGAAAGTGAATTAAATTTATTGAACATGGTTGAAGGGTTTATATAGGAAGAACCCCAACCAATTTACATTATCAACAAATGAGATAAAAGCTAAATAAATTTGAAAATAAAGAATTTAAATCAAGAATAACTAACGATAAGATAACAACAATTGAAATTCAAAAGAGAAGATAAATGCAGAAGATTATGCTTCATTATGCCTCCGCAAGTTGGAAGTGGAGTTAACAACACCCAACTTGAGAAAGTGACGATGAAATGTAGCTCGAGGTAACGACTTGGTTAATAGATCAGCAACTTGGTCTGCGACATGAAGATGTGAAACTTCAAGAACGTCTTTCTCAACTTGTTCACGAACAAAATGAAAATCAATAGCAACATGTTTCATACGACTATGAAAGACTGGATTGGCACAAATATAAGTGGTACTAACATTATCACAGAAGATTTTCGGAATACCCGAAATTGGACCATGCAATTCAGATGGCAAGTTGGTGAGCCAATTGATCTTAGAGACAGTTTCAGCAACAACACGATATTTTGCTTCGGTAGAAGAGCGTGAAACAGAATGTTGTTTTTTTTTAAGACCAAGAAATAGGAGCAAAGCCTAGGTAGACAACATAACCAGTAGTAGATGTGCGATCAGTTGGATCACCAGCCCAATCAGAATCAGAGTATGCAATTAAACGATGATCCATATGGCGAGAAATTCGAAGGCCGAAGGTAGCAGTATGTTGAAGATACTGAAGAATACGTTTAAGATCCACCCAATGAGACATGGTAGGTTGGTGCATTACCTGAGAAAGACGATTGACGAAAAAGGCAATGTCTGGACGAGTAAAAACCAAATAGTGTAACTTGCCTATGATGCGATGATAAAAAGAACCATCAACTGAAGCATCGTCAGAAGAGGGTTCAAAAATAGTAGAAGCTGTCATTGGAGTTGCCACTCCCTTGCAATTGTCCATGTCAACTTCTTGTAACAAAATCTGAATATATTTATATTGACATAAGAAAAGACCATCAGAATGTGGCAGTACCTCAACTCCAAGGAAGTAACAAAAAGAACCCATGTCTTTCAAAGAAAATCTATTTGAAATAGCATCAATAATACGACGAACTCTTTCGGGAATATTGCCAGTTAGAATTATGTCGTCAACATACACCAATATATAAATTGTGCATTCAGAGCTGTGAAGAATAAATAAAAAAGAATCAGAGTGAGATCGCACAAACCCCTATAAAGAGCAGATATGTTTTGAGCTCATAATACCAAGCACGTGTTGCTTATTTTAATCCATAGATGGCCTTATTCAACTTGCATACATGTGTTGGTAAACTGACATCCTCAAATCCAGGTGGTTGCCTCATATATACATCCTATACAAGGTGACCCTGTAAAAATGCATTATTGATATCCAATTGATTAATCAGCCAGCTATGCTGCGTAGTAATTGTCAAAACAAGGCGCACAGTGGAAGGTTTCACCACATGACTGAAAGTGCTATGATAATCAAGTCCAGGACGTTGAGTAAACCCTTTAGCAACAAGACGAGCTTTGTATCTTTCAATAGAACCATCTGGATTATGTTTTATACGAAATAACCGCTTACAGTCTACCACGTTCTTAGAGGAATCATATGGGACCAAGTTCCAAGTCTGATTACGCACAAGGGCATCAAGTTCAGTTTACATGGCTGAATTTTAGGGGGAATTAGCTTGGCTTGTTTATGTGAACGAGGTATAAAGTCAATTTTTGTGATGATTGTTTGATATTGGTGAGGTTTGAGGCTATTGGTCTTTGATCGAGTGATCATTGAGTGACAAGAATTTGTGGTGGTAGGCAAAGGTGAGGATGTTGAAATGTGAGAAGAATGAATTATTGGTGTAGTAGTAGAAGGAGAAGGGTGAAGAGAAGATAATAAAAGAGATTGGTGTTGGTGATGGCGTTTGTAAGTAAGAACTAGAGATGTGGTAGTATGTATGGTATTGAATGAGGTTGATTGTGGAGAAGTGGATACAATGGTATTATGTCGAGTAGGGTTAGGGGAAGGAGAGAGAATACCTGACTGAGAAGGGGTGTTGCTGCGCACGAGAGGTGTCGAGATTGAAGCCAATGATCGACTGGGCAGTTGTATGCGTGATGGTGGGATATATGAAGAAGAAATATGAATCAGACCAACAGTAGGGTAAGTTGCTGGAATGTCTTCAAATGAGATTGCGTCCCATGAGGTATTAAGATCTTTAAATTTTGCAAAAATATCCGAGAAGGGAAAATTATGTTCAAAAAATCGAACATCGCGTGAGAGATAGATTTTGGGTGTATATGGATCAAAACATTGATGACTATAAAATTTGTTTGAAAAACCCAGGTAGACGCATGGTGTAGAACATGTTAAAGCTTATTTTTGACATATGGTTTAATCCAAGGGAAGCAAAGACAACCAAACACTTTAATGGACTCAATATTTGGTGATTTTTGAAATAAAATTTCAAATAGAGAGTGATGTTGTAGAGTGGGGTTGGACATTCGATTAATTAAATAAACAACTTGATGACATGCATAAGTCCAAAACAGTGATGGTAAAGATGCTTGATGTAATAATGTGCGAGCAGTTTCAAGAATATGTCTATGTCGTCTTTCAACTAAGGCTACCCTTTGTGGTGTGTATGGAGTAGATATCAAGTGTTATATACCATGAGAGTGAAGATAAGTTTGAAGAATTTGAAATTCTCCACCACCATCGGTATATAATGACATAATTTTCTTTTCAAACTGACGCTCAAGTAAGGGATGCAATGTTTTAAAAGTGTGTAAAACTTTATTTTTTGTTTTTAAGGTAAACAACCACATATATTTGGAAAATTGGTTAACAAATAAAACATAATATCTTTCGCTGTCAATAGATAAAATATGAGATGATCCCCATAAGTCACTGTAAATTAAATGTAAAGGCTTTTCACTTCGCAAAGAGGTTTTTGAAAAAGGTTGTCGGTGACTTTTATTAGATTGACAAGAATGACAAATAAATTGTTTTTGAGAATCATAAATTGGAATCGAAAACAAATTTAAAGTTTTATTGAGGGTGTAATGATGCTGGTGACCTAAACGTTGATGCCAAAGGTGATATGGGACAACAATATTGCATTTTGGTGTATTAGGGATACTGCTTGGCAACCATTGGTATAGCCCGTCTCTAGTCCGTCCGTGAAACAGTGGCACCCCCGTAGTCAGATCCTTCACAAGATAAGAGAAAGGAAAAAATTCAATAAAGGTGTTATTATCAAGACATAAACAAGTGACAGGGAGAAGATTAGTTTTAATGATAGGCGAGCAAAGTGTTTGGTGAAGTTGAAATTTTCTAGTTGATGCATGTAGTGTAACATTACAAGTGTGCGAAATCAGAACAATGTTACCATTGCCCATGATGATTTCTTCAGAACCATGGTAGTCTTGTGCAGTGCTCAGACTTTGAACATTAGATGTCATGTGATGAGTGGTACTGGTATCTATTATCCAAGGTGCTTGAGAACTTTGAGAGCAAGCAGCAAAATTGGCGCTTGCTTGAATATCATTGTGAGACATGGTACGACATACACGAGCGGAATGACCAGGTCTACTGCATAGTTGGCAGTACACAATGTTGGTAGACCGTTATTGTTGTTGAGTATTACGTCGAGGCCGCCAAGGTTGGGTGCACCCATTGTAGTGGTTGTTAGGATTCCGTCGACGATTACTGTCATAGCGTGATGGTGTGAATGACTAGTTTTGAGCAACATTGGCACTAACAGGTTTTACCAACATGTTCTTGTTGTCTTCATGTTGTAGAAAGATTTCATGCTCGAGGAGTTTTTCATAAAGCTCCTCATAAGTTATTGGGGTTTCACAAGATCTAATAGCAGCAGAGATATGCTTATACTCAAGACCAAGACCTTGTAGTATCCGAACAATAAGGCGAATGTTGGAGATAGGTTCACCTGCAGTGGCAAGCTCATCGGCAATCGAACGAATTTCATGAAGGTAATCAGCGATAGGTCGTACATCTTTGGTGACATGTGCAAGTTTATCTTGAAGGCTAAGAATCCGAGTTTGGGATTTATTGGCAAAAGCTGTATGTAGTGATTGCCATGCATTATGAGCATTAGATGCAATTGCTACGGTAGAGGCAATAGTAGGTTCAACAGAAGCTAAAATGGCATTTTGAATTAGTTTGTCTTGACAAAACCAAGTTTGGTAAGCTGGGTTTGGAGTGGTTTGATTTTCAACAGTGAGTGTTGTAGGTGGTGTAATTGTTGTGCCATCAAGATAACCAAATAGGTTGTGACCATACATTAACATTTCAATTTGATCTTTCCAAATGGTGAAGTTTTGGCTGCCAATGAGTTTTATTGGAAGTTGAGCAAGGGGATTAAATTGAATAATAGTGGTTGTGGGTGTTGAGTTATCTGCGTTGACAATGGAAGGAGCCATTTGTGGTGTAAAAGGAAGGGAAAAAAATTTGTTCGTAAGAACGTTAGGCTCTGATTACCATAAAGAAGAAATGCAGAAAGTGAATTAAATTTATTGAACATGGTTGAAGGGTTTATATAGGAAGAACCCCAACCGATTTACATTATCAGCAAAGGAGATAAAGCTAAATAAATTTGAAAATAAAGAATTTAAATCAAGAATAACTAACGATAAGATAACAACAATTGAAATTCAAAAGAGAAGATAAATGCAGAAGATTATGCTTCGTTAATAAAGACTCTTATAGGCTAGGATACAAGTGTTTAATTACAATAAGGAGTTTAACCTAAATACAAACACCATCTCTTAAGATAAGACTCTTTTACACATGATAAAACTTTTAACTCTATCTCTAACTCTTTACAGACTCTATTTACAAACAATAACTTTGATTACAACTCACACCTGGCGACTGTTGTTTTTCACCCAGAATAAAGTATGCAGAGAAAGCGACCATAACTGTTGAGAGGGGAATAAACACCGTGACAAAGACCGGTCCTTTCTCTTTCAAGCACCAAAACTGGAGGAAGATAGAAAAATACCAGAGCATACAACTCCCTGGCACATTCAAATCCAAACTACCTGGCTCGGGACAATGTTTCCAACAAATTTATATATATATACTAACACGTTTAAAATATGGTAGCAGCCATGAAATTACTACATACAGAATATGTAACGGTCTGTGCTGTACGAACACATACAGTTCATCTAGGAAGTTAGTGACAGTTGCACTGGATATTTCTTCAAAGCAACTGGCCTACAAAGTTCACATGCATTTACAAAACGTAAATTGATGAGATTTTATGCTAATTTCATTGAATAATTTTGACGTAAAGAGTTGTTGCAATATGTATGCTTGACTTAATTCTATCAACAATTGAACTACAGTTTATATTTAATGAAATTAAATGCTGGTGACTTTGTTTTACATAAATCATATTTCGGAAATGATGTATGGATCGAGTCTTAATTTGATTGGCATGGTTACTATTGTAATACCGACAAGGATATGAGTTTGAGCGCGGTTAAGCACGTATTATCCTACTGTTTATAAGTGGGCTGAGTTTGGGTTCTTTAGCATCTCAAAATTTCCTTATACAGGCAACAGTCAAGATTGACACTTTAACCCAATTCTCATGAAGCCTTTCCAGGTGAACCAGGGCAGCCCACGAGCTTCGAAAGGCGGCTCCTTACATCGACCACCTCCATCCTGGAGCCAAATACATTATGTAAAAAAGAAGAAGATTTATTCATGGAATAAACATTCTTTATCAAACCTGAGAATGATGGGTATGACGAAGGTCAGAGAAGAAACAAACAGGTGCAACGAATGTTGGAGAAGTGTGTCTCAAGCTTTCAAAGTACATGTTCATCGTTAATCTGACTGTCTTTCCATTAAAGGAATAAGAACCAAATCTATGCGTGCTGTATCTATATATGGTGAAAATCAATCTTTTGAAACTCAATATATTCGTATTGTGAGAAGCATAAGTACTCCCTACTCTATATTACCCTATGAGAGACGGCAAAAATATCTCCAGAAACAGCGCAAGTGTCATATCTGGCCTTGATTTCCTGCAGGAAAAAGTAAGGCATCAGTTAGGCAATC